>SNVD02010185.1:0-43631 GCA_013180625.2 Boswellia sacra | reverse complement strand
AGGATATTCATTAATGTATAGTTGCACGTCTAATATCATTCCATATTGCATGAGGACTTTTCGAGTAGGCTTTCCAAATCCAAATGAGGATAATATGCCTTGTTTCCATATCAATAGCATCGTTCTTAACTGAGGCAGTTTCATAAATCCTCAGGAAAATAGGAAAACAATTAGTCAACATTCTTGTTGCATAATGATTTCCATAATCTTTGTATATCTGCTAATCTCGAATGCTTAGGAAAATATAAATATTTTAAGGCAATCAATAATGCACCAGAATAAAGAATCTTTGCTAAAGCAAAATCAAATAAAAATCTTTCCAAAACTAAAATAATATCTTGAAAATATTTAACAATTAAGTCTTTTCGAACTGTATCAGTCAAATAGGAAAACGTCAACTTTCTTGTTTTACTCCAAAGTTGCCAACACAACAAGGACACATGGCACGACCAATCTTGGACCCAACAGTTTTCAAGGGTTTAACATGTGCCTTTAGGGCACAAGTTAAGACTACCCATAATTTAACTAATTTACAACACATAATATGCTCATCCATCCACTCACATGTAATCATGATGTTATTGAGTTTTTTAAAGAATAAGATTGAGAATTATCTAATTAAAGATTAGTGGAGAGTTGTGAATAATATTCTACATGGGCATCATTATGTTGCATTTCAAGATTTTATTATTCTCTCTCACCCCCATCAATCAGACTAATTGTATCACATTTTATTATTTCATTTCATCAAAACAAGGAAGCTATCACATTCTTCAAGAGGCAATAATTATTGTCATTGCTTAATTTTATTGTTATGTGATACTCTAGATCATCAAATATTACAAATTAAGAATATCATCTAATAAGTTAAAACAGTTGAATACACTTGCCTTGTAAAGAAACTTGCTTACAAGCGAAATTCTTGAAAGATTTTCTCAATTGGATTCCCTTGGTGTCTTGGACTTGTCAAACAACTTGTTAGGTGAAATTCCATCAAGCACTAAGCCACGGAGTTTTGACTTCTCTTCATATATGAGAAATCCTAACCTTTGTAGGTCACTCCTTCCCAAAAAAAAAAATGCCCAAGAGATAAACCAACTCAAGGTCAAGATGTTACATTGAGGGACGATAGGAATGGGCTTATAACTCTAGGCTTTTATTCAGCATTGGTTATTATAAGCTCCTGGGGAGTTTTATTACTTCGTTATTGAAAAAGTCATGGAGATGCTTATTTTAAGAAAATAATCAAATTGAGAGATAAGTTTTACCTTTGGTAGCAATAAATATGGCGAAATTGCTGTAGACCCTGAGAAGCTATTTACGTTGGTGATATCCCTCCCATTTGGTTAACTTGCATTATCATCTATTTTAGGGTAGAGTTTTGGTTATGGATGAAATCTATGTTTTCTAACTTTATGCTTTTAAGCTAGCTTTACTATTTAATAGGTGTTGTTTTAATTTAATGTTCCCTGTAACAGCTACCATACCAGGAACCAATCTCAGGTCTTTCTTCTAATTAATGAAAGATAGAGTGGGTATTGGAAGCATAGCAGGAGATCATGTGAGTTGTAAGGGGAAGCATCGTCATTTCTCTTAATAAAACTTGTCAGGAACCAGTCAACGAACTGGTTGTCCTAGAATTAGTCAATTTGTTCCCAAGGTTCTTACCTAAATGAGTAGTGCTACTCTTCATTAAATGAATTGATTTTACGTTTTCACTACTCTAATCATCTTATGATACATCAATTTGTATGTAAAGTTTGTATATAAAGTTTTTAAGACTATAATTATTTTTTTCTAGAATTCATCTTGATCGGGGCTTTCAGAAAAATTCAAGAAGTGGGCAAAGGGAAGGAAATCGGATGCCTTGCCATATCACCTTCCTATTTGCTTGGTTAGCAGTCAAACTAATTGATTTTATTCTTATCTCTTTTTTTTTTCCATATCAGCTATTCATAAACTTTTATTCTTTTTTTAATTTTAATTTTAAAATTAGATAAAGAGTCAGCAGGCACTGTTTTTTAGGAAAAAAGTGAGTCAACCTCTATATGAAGTAGTTCTAATACCATTGTATTTAAAATTTTGTTAGAAATTCATATGCCACTATTACATACTCTGATACTAATCTACAGAATTTTGACATAGGCTATTACGAGTAGCTTAACAGAAGTAGTTACGACACACTCAACAAAGGAGAATAACTATATGTTTTATTTAATAAGCAACAACACGTACTTCACTATAGAAGTACCCCATAATGAAAGTATTCCATCAGGGAAATAACCCACAGATTACATAATATGAAATAGCCTTTATATGGGCATTACATCAAACCACTTAACCATGAATGCAAGACCACTACTAACTACCACTTACTTGAGAGATTATATAGGAACTAATACCTAATTTGTAATGACCAATTTAACTATAATTGCAACAACCTCACTTCCTAAAGAATAGGTCTAAAGTTATCATAACATTCCCTTCTTTAAATTGAACATTTTCAAAAATTCAGTTCAATAAATATATACATAATCTCCCTCAAATTGGATGCTTGAACATTAACTATTATCTATAAAATAGACTTCTGTTTCATTTTGTAAAACAGACCAATGTCAACTTTGTCATGCAAAAACACGGTTTCATCTTGAGTATTGTTAACCAACTCTTAAGTCTTCTTTCTCATTGCAGCCTACAGTGTCTACTTTCATGACAACTTATTGTATCTACGAAAGACCTTGGCTTAAGTTCAATTCATAGCTAATCTACATAACCACACCTTGAAAAGAATGCATCTCCTTCCTTGATCTGTCACTCTAGTAGATCACCTGATAGAAATTGGTTATCAGATTCGTCACAGTAATTCCACATTTATTGTCAAATATCTAGCTATACCATACTCCATGGACTGTCTTATTGAACTCTTTATCACAACACTCAAGACCTTTTTTGATTCTCAACTACTTGACTGACTTCCTTGTTGCAAAAGTATCTCCATGTTGTTTGCTAACAACATAATCTTCACAAATCTTTTGAATGCAACTCGAATGTTAGAATACCTACTACCATAACTATCTGTCGCAAATGTTGTAACACATTTGTCGTTGTTAATGTGACAAAACATATAAAAGTTATTACATTTTATTGTTGTTGCTTGCACTGTTATTGTTGTTGCTATTGCAGATAACATAACAAAACTGAGATGATCACGATTCGATCTTTGCCATGTCCATAATCTTTGGTGTCTGTCCTAATGAGTTTTGACCATCAAGACCCCTCCCATTTTATTAGGAATCAGCGGCTTCTCCTCTGCCCTTCAAGCTCTATGTATCAGTAGAGGAACCCCTCTTGTAACTCTCTTATGTTGCTTTGAATATACCCCAAGACCCTCTCTTGATAATCTAATGTGAGACTCAACACTCTCATCACATTGGGCACTTTGGTCTAGCTTTGATACCACTGTTAGAAATTCAGATGCCACTCTTATACACTCTGATACTAATCTATAGAATTCTGATTGACTGTTACAAGTAATTTAACAGAAGTAGTTACGACACACTTAATAAAGGAGAATAATTGTATATTTTATTTAATAAGCAACAGCACATACTTCACTATAGAAGTACCCCATGATGGAAGTATTCCATTAGGGAAATAAATCACAGATTACACAATACGAAATAGCCTTTATATAGGCATACATCAAACTACTTAACTATAAATGTAGGACCACTACTAACCACCGCTTACTTGAACGATTATATAGGAATTAATCCCTAATTTGTAGTGACTAATTTAACTATAATTGTAATAATCCCCCTTCCTAAAGAATAGGTTTAAACTGATCCTAACAAATTTAAGGCAAAACACTTGGAATCAATTTTATAAAATCTGATACATATGTTATTTTTAGTTGTTTAAAATAAATTTATTATTGAATAATTGACAGTAGGCTATCTTGCATAAACATTATAGTTCGCCTCCCATGCAGCAGCCAGACAATTGCGTACAACAAAATTTAACAATGTAACCATACATAGAAAATGCTCCAAACAACATACAAAAACAAAAATAAAAACTTTTACTTTGTCAATTTAAAAGATTTTTGTAGGGTCATGCTATCAACCTCCCATGTTTAGTGAAGTTACACAAACTACTTCTAATTTCAAAAATAACAGCAATCTCCTTTTGTTCATGAAAATTGACACATACCTTATGTTAAAAAAATGATTATTAGAAACATTTTAATTAAAAATTATCACAAATATAATTTAATATTTTATCATGAAAAATAATTTAATCATATTCCTTATATTATAATAAAAACTATTCCTAATCAATATAAATCATAAGAAGATTAAGATTAACTCTTTTAAGAAAAATACAATAAAAAATCATTGTAAAAAATATAATATTATAAAAATATTATAATTATAATTTGATTCCTACTCATCAATAGATCACAAAATTTCAATTGAATTAACTATCCAAAAATAAAAAATAAAATATATCTCCATTTTCTAAAAAACTTCATTTATAAAAATAAAATAAAATAAGTGTCATCCACACTACCATCATTTGTCCATTGCCAATATATTGCACCCATTTATTTCTCATTTTACCCTTACTTTGTCTAATCTAAAATAGTTAACTATTTTAGTCAAGAGGGTGGATTTATTGTTATTTTTTGAAACTCAGTTGATTTATTGTTGTTTAACCATACCTCTGTGGGTTTGATTGTATTACCCACTTTTGATAACTAAAAAGTCCAAACAAATTATACATAAGACTGAAGCTGTGCTGGTTCTCATATTCATCACCAAAACTTTGATTTTGATCGAATGGAAGTAGTAATGAGTGCAAAGTCACTCCTCTTCCGAGCCCTTTCCATTTTTCTTTTGCTTTCTGAATACATGAAAACTGGTTTTGGTTTCAGTATAAAAAGTGAAGTAGATGTCAACGTAAAGTGCATAGAGAGGGAAAGACAAGCTCTCTTGAAGATCAAACAGGAACTGATTGTTGACCATGGCCATCTCTCTTCATGGGGGAATGAAGAAAACAAGAAAGATTGCTACAATTGCAGAGGTATCTCATGTAGCAACCAAACAGGCCACATTATCGCCATCAATCTCAACGTCACATCTGTATCATAGGCCTTACTTGCCTTTGAGATGTAACATTAGCTCTTCCTTGGTTGAATTACAGCACTTGAATCATTTAAACTTGAATTCTAATGATTTTGGAGGGCAACAGACCCCAGAGTTCATTGGATTCCTTACCAATTTAAGGCACCTTGATCTCTCCTATGCTAATTCCTTATCAACTTGGGAACCTATCAAGACTGCAATCGCTTGATCTCAGCTCTAACATTGGCACCTATTCTGCCAAACATGAGTGGCTTTCTCATCTCTCCTCTTTAAGAAAACTTCGACTAAATGATGTTGGTCTTAGTGAAGCAATAGATTTTGGCTGCAAGTAATTAGTGCGCTCCCTTCTTTGACAGACTTGATATTGGGAGATTGCAGTCTCCCATCGGTCAACCCTTCATCTACTTTTTTAATTCTTCCAAGTCGCTTGCTTTTTCTTGACCTCTTCTGTATAATCTGTCTAATTCAGTATTCCTGTGGCTGCTCCACTATAGACTTGCTTATCTTGAACTTGGTAACAACAAGTTACAAGGATCCATTCCAGATGATTTGTGTAACATGACTTCACTGAAGTATCTTTCCCTCATCCAAAGTCGAATCAATGGTATTCCGGGGTACGTTTTAAAAATTTGTATTAAAGACATTGTGGCTGGATGACAACAATGTACAGGGTCCTATTCCAGATGGCTTCCGTAACATAACTTCACTGATGTATCTTTACCAGTCTCCAAATCTAATCAACGGTATTCCTAAGTGTTTTGGGAATTTGTGTGGATTAAAACAATTATGGTTAAATAACAACAGTATCATTGGACAGCTTTCCATGCGATTCTTCAATTTCTTGGGTTGCTTAAAGAGAAAATTTAGAATATTTGCATTAAGAAGAGGTAACTCACTCAGTGGTCCATTGTCTGATTTTATAGATTTTTGCCAATGAAAATCTTATTTATAAACAATAATTGGTTAAACGGGACCATATCTGAAAGTATCGGACAACTTTTCAAGCTTGAGACTTTTTATGTCTCTTCAAATTCTTTGGAAGTTATGATCACTGAAGTCCACATGTGACATGTCAAATCTCTTCAGATTAACAAGCATGCTCTTATCTTTTAACTCCCTCACTTTGAACTTTAGCACTAGTTAGGTTCAATATATTGGATTGGCAGGCTGCAAATTGGGGCCTTATTTCATAACATGGCTCCAAACCCAAAATACAGTTTCTTCTCTTTCTATTTCTAATGCTGGGATTATAGACACCTTCCCTAACTGGTTTTGGGATCTGTCTATGATGTTAGTTTATTTAAATCTTTCGCAGAACTGAGCGGTACCCTGATATCAGTTATAATTATTTTGGGGGATTAAAATCATCAATGCCTTCCAATGTGAAATCTTTAATTCTTTCAAACAATATGTTTTCAGGACCAATTTCTTTCTTGTGTCAGATTTTGGGGAAGGAATTCCTAACAATCAATTATCAGGAGAGATACCTGACTGTGTTATGGATTGGCAACGTTTAGATGTCTTAAATTTAGCAAACGATAAATTTTCTGGAAAAATTTCAAGCAAGATGGACTCTGACTGCAGAATATGGGCATTATTTTTACACAACAATAGTTTGACCAGAGAGTTGCCATCATCTGTGGAGAATTGCAAAGAGTTGACCATTATAGATGTAGCAAATGATATACTTTCTGAGGAAATACCAACATGGATTAGAGATAGTATAGCAAATTTAATTGTTCTCAGTCTACGATCCAACCAATTCCATGGAAACATGGCTATCCAACTTTGTGACTTGAACAAGGTTCAAATTTTGGACTTCTCTCAAAATAATATCTTAGGAGCGTTACCAAAATGTCTCAAAAATATAACTGCAATTAGTCGAGAAGAAAGTTCAAGTGCCACAATTGAACATGTAATTACAACATACGACACTGGTGATAGGAATGGGATATCAAAGTTTTTGTCAAAGCCATATATTTTTAATCTGGAAAGGAACATATTCCTAAAATAAGGGCACATTGGGACTTGTAAAGAGCACCGATTTTTCCGAGCAACAAATTATTTCCTAAAGAAGTAACAAGTGTTGTCAAATTAGTCTCTTTAAACCTATCAAGCAACAATTTAAATGGATCAATCCTTATGGAGATTGGTAAGTTAAAGTTGTTGAATTCATTTGACTTGTCAGAGACCCTAATTACAAGTAAAATTCCTGAAAGCTTTTCTCAATTGAATGCTCTTGGTGTCTTAAACTTGTCAAGCAAGAAGTTGTCAGAAAAAATTTCATTAAGCATTAAACTACAGAGTTTTGGTGCCTCTTTATATGTGGGAAATCCTCATCTTTGTGGGCCTCCCCATCCAACTAAATATCCGGGAGGTGAACAACTCAAAATCCGGTTTTCACAGTAAGTGATAAAGATGATGGAGTTATAACTCGTGGCTTTTATGTCAGCATGGTTCTTAGACTTATTATAAGATTCTGGGGAGTTTGTTGTACTTTGGTGTTGAAGGAATCATGGTTATATGCTTATTCCCAGTTTTTAAACGACATGAAGGATAAGCTCTACATCTTAGTAGCAGTAAATATGGCCATATTGTAGTGAAAGTTAAAAAGCTAATTGCCTCGGTAATGTCTCACAATTGCATAAATTGCTTTATCACCTATTTTTAGGGTAGAATATTATTGATATATATGGATGCAATCTATGTTTGCTTCTATTATACTATGATTTTGATCTTGATTTATTTTTGCTTTAACTACTGGGTGTTGCCTTAATTTAATGTTCCCAGTAACATCTAAAACATTTATATACCACCAACATATTTCAGGCTTTTCTTCTACTGATGAATAGAGTTGGTTTTGGAAGCAGAGCAGAGCAGGATCCATGTTTGTGGTATAGAGAAGCACCCAGATTTCTCTTTAGTCAAATCTGCAATAAAACTGGTCAGAGACCGCGGAATGAAATCATTGTAATATAAGTATATTATTTATATATCTGTCTTTTTAGCACTTTAATTGTGTTTGAAATTTCAATTCCACTGCGAATATTTTCCTAGTCATGATCTGAACGTGCTCCTATCATCTCCGCGATTGAATGGATTATGATTAGTTACATTTTGGAGAATTAATGTTGCATTAACCCTCGGCCCTTTGACGCTATATTAGAGCATTTATAGCAAATCTGGAGATGAAAAGCACTGAAACCTCACAATAAATACTGATAAAGCGTAGGACAATGTTAAATGGTTTTTGATAAAATATAAGGATGAAATTGTTAGTTTTACAAGTTTTAGGGGCGTCAGGTGCTATCACTTTTAAGAAATAAATATAAAATGAAATGAAATTGGCTTCCTTCGAGTTCGCGGCCTTCGCTCCCTCCTCAAAATCCTCCGCTCCGTCGCCCAATCGGACTCCACCATCCACCTCTTCTGCCAGTCCCAATCCCTTTCGGATCTTCAAGGTTCTTCCGTTTTTAAATTCAGTTTGATTATTATTAATTACGTGGTTTTAAGCGTGATGTGTTTGGGGGTTCAGTGGTTCCCGTTCTGTTCAATCATTCGTTCAAGGAGTCGGTGGATGGCAGAGTGACGGGTTTGGATCACATTTACAGCATGGATCCGATGAAGATTCGGAGCCCTTCAACAGCGTGAAGTTGGGCTTGCGCTTCGAGTTCTGGAAGGTCTTTTATCTTGTTTCTTCTAATATAACATTTAACTTATCGATACTCAGTCATTTGAGAATATGAATTTGGGTTCTTGAAAGCTATTTCAATTGATAAATTACTATTGGGCACTAGTTTTCTTGTGTTTTAAATTGGATTGAATTAAGTTATCAGGAATCAAACTTTTTGAGAAGTTAGTCCATTGCTTTTAGGCCTGTGCTTTAGAGGAATCAAACTCTGGTGTTTGATTCCTCTGCATTACCTACCCACTTCTGGAAGACGAAGATTGTATGTAGGGATTTCTGCTTATCAAAAGAACATGATAACAATCAGTAGAAGTCTTTTGATAATAAGAGGTAAATGAGGATACTGAGAGAAGGGATTAGTTGGCAATCAGGTGAAAGATGAGAATTGGGTTTGAAAAGTGACTGTGGTTGTTTATTACACATGGGTTTGAATTGTTCGAGACTCTGCAACTTGAGATGGTAAGAAAAGAACTTCAAGTGAGAATGTGTTTCACAGCCGTAATTTAAGATAATGAGTTCGAAACAGTTAGAAATAACAAGTTGATGAAGGAACGATAAAAGGCATGTCCACATTAACTTGTCAATTACATGTTTTAGCACTTTTCAATAATTTGTCTAGAATAATATTTTTATTTTTTAACATTGTATTTAGTTGTACTTCTTATCCTCAGCAAGTGCAATCTGGTTCTCTATCTGGACTTTTTATTCTTCTTGTTCGGGGTAGGTAAGATGAAGCATGGAGACTTCATAGTTTCTTGCCCAAAACTATCAGTTTCTGATCCATCCTCTGATTCATAATCATCATCAGTGTCAACGCTACCTGCATTGAACTTATTCTGCTTTGCTTGCCGTTGCAAAAGGAAAACATTAAAGCAGTAGCTCACAAGTTCTTCCCTGCTTTTGTGCGGAAAAAACTGGAATATCTGGTCCCAGAAAATCTTTCCAAGAGATGGAGGATTTAATTTCACTATAATCTTGAATTTCTTCTCTTCTTCCTTAGTCCAAGAAAGCATGACTTCCTCACCCATCTTATTAAATTTCCATGCGTGGAATGCTGAGCCCAATTCACGTTTCAGGCTGTGCGTTTTCTCAGCAATATGAAATCTAACACATTCAATAGAATATCAGACCTGGCAGCCGCAGGAATCTTGTCTTCCCTTTCCAATTCGATCCCTTTCAATTAAAAGTTTATTCTCTACCTTTTCAAGCGGCCAAACTCGGGTCCCCAACCACTTAATGTCACTTTCAGAAGGTACACCAGTCCATTTTGGAACTTCAGCTTGAAAACCTGGCCCTACAGGAATTTGCTTTTCGGCATCATAGTCAAACACTGATGAGTATGTAATTGAGGAATCAGTGGTTTGAAGCAATTCTTTGTAATCATGATCACCCATCCCCCCCTTTTTGGAGTCAGATTGGCCACCTGTGGAGCATGACTGATAACAAGTTGGTGCCTGAGTTGTTGCTTTCCCCGAAAGGTGCTTCTTGCTGCAGGTTAACCTCTGTCTGAGATTGTAAGGGCTTCCACTATGATCATCATACATGCATGGGCGCATCTTCTGATTTTTCTGTCTACTAGGTTGTTCACCACTGGAATCAATATGTCTTTTCAAGAAAACTGCCTCTCGATAAGATAAAACTTGCTTCCACAACGCATCGTTTCCATAAGACTTCCATGTTGACTTTTCAGGTAACGAACCAACAACAGAATCGCAGGGATTCTTGGCAATCCCAGTAATCCAACTCGGCATTTTCCACATGGCTTCCTGCTTCCTCTTACGAGAAGAACTCTCTTTCTTTTTCTGATTTCGATTGCTCTGCTCCCCATCACTGTCAGCAGGGTTCTTGGCTCCAACCGACTCCATAACTTCTGTTAGGAATTTCACTTACCCTGACTCAAGCAACACAATTATAATTTGAAGAACAAATTTGCTTTGTAAACTCTCTTAAATTCTTTTTAATGAAATTGACGTATTACAAATGTTTATATGGTAGACTTAATCCTAGTTCTATTCAAACTATAAATACTATTAATATTTCTAAAATACTTAACTCAATCCTAATCCTACTCAGACTATACCATGGACACTAATATTTCCAAAACAAGCCAAACAATTAATCATAATCAAGACTAACTAAGAATATTAAATCTTCTATTAACAGTACTTCTAAGCTAATTAGGATTATGAACACTAATCCTATTCTAAAATGGACAAAATTTATTTCCTAAACTAAGTGGTTGTTTGTTTGTATCACTTAAGACCTTGTAGAACTTAACACTTAATGAGACTTAATTTATATTACTTAATAAGATATTTGTTTGATCTTTTACATATCTCTTGAAAAAAGTGGTAAATGAATATTTTAACTTTAATGTGATTTTTTTACTTTTGTTGAAATGTAAAATGTTTATATTATATTTATTATAATCCTTTAAAAATTAAATAGTTAATAAAATTAAATCAAAATTCTTTTTTACTTAAATAGTTAATATTATATTTGTTACAATCCTTTAAAAAAATTTAATAAAATTTAATAAAAATTCTTTTTAATTTAAATAGTTAATATTATATTTGTTACAATCCTTTATAAAATAAATATTTAATAAAATTAAATCAAAATTCTTTTTCATTTAAATACTTAATATTATATTTGTTATATTCCTTTAAAAATAAAAAATTTAATAAAAATAAACCAAAATTATCAATAACTATAAATTTAATATTTATTAATTATATTTTTAATTAATGAATTTATTTCTAATTTATTCTATTTTATTTAAATTTAATCCTTTTCAATTATTAACGAACTTTTCTTTAAATTAGTTATTTTAACTAAAATATATTAATAAAAATAACAAAACGATATAAGTAATATATAACTGATACAAAACCATAATTATTAAGATTCTTCATTGTAACAAGACCATAAAAATTTGATTATAAGTTTTAAATAATTGATTAGCAATTTGGTATTGAAGTTGGTGCATAAAAGCTTGCTCTCATGCTTTATCATATTGGCTTGTAATTGGTATTTGATTTTGATATGCTTCCTCATCCTCTAATTGAACTTCATCATCAAATTTAGAAAATAACACATTTGCAATTGATATTTTTCGAAGAAAATTATTTAATGTGAACTATGCTATCACTATATCTTTTTGTGTATCAAATGAGTACGATGTCATTTTCTTTAATATTGGGAAACGAGCATTCCATGCTCCAAAAGAACATTTAATGATATTTCGAATTCTAGCATGAAAATGGTTGAACTTTTCCTTTTTTTCATCTGCTCGACCACCGACGTGAAAGTCATTTAACCAATATGGAACATAATGATATGGTTCCATAAATCCTCTCATGTATGTATATGCAGCAACAACTAAATAATATTAATCTACCAAAAAAAAAATAGTTCGGGTAAACAATATGAATAAAATATAAATTATATAACTAAAATAATTAGTGATAATGTACCCGGCGAGGGTAATGAAAAATTAGTAGTTTATAATTTATTGTAATAAAAGACGAGTAAAATTAAGCAATTAGTTATATTATTGAGAAAAGGACTGGGGCACAGCATCCACCTTTCACCATCGATCCATTAATCTAGTTAGTTGCTGTATATGGAAGATGGTTTTAGATATTAGACTTCAATTATGAAGTGAGAGAGTTAACAAATGGAACGGAATATAATTAAAATGATTCATTGGTTTAAAGAAAGTAAAAACAAAGTGGATTCATTGTTGTGATGTAATATAATTTGATGGTGGAAGCTGAATGGATATGCACAATTAAATTAATAACTTTATCCTGGAATATTTTAGACTAATCATTTTGTGAAACAATTAAACAAACTTAGTCTCTTAGTAATTTTGGATTTAAATCAAAGTTGAATGGTTTTTAATCCAGTTAGTATTAGAATAAAATAAAAAATTAAGCCGTGATATTTGTAATATTTTAGATAAGAAAATAACTGATTATTATCTCCAACACAACACATGAGAAATTAAAGCATAGAATCAGAAAATGGGTTTAACTATGATAAAATGGAGTTGAGTTGAGAGAAATGTTTGATATGTTATGCACAAGCGGAAGCGATAACCAACAGAACAACCAAAATGCACAACCACAACTATGTCAGATAATTGAATATAATAGCAACTAAAGAGGCAACCAATCAACCACAATGCAGAAATAGAAAACACACCAGGATTTAACGAGGTTCGGTATTAGTACCTACGTCCTCGGACGCCGTTGAAGAAACTTTCCACTATCTTCAAAGAGAATTACAAATTTTTGGGCCAAACTGTAATTATCCAAACAATTGGGCAATACTACAAATACCCAAAACAAAGGGAGAAGAAGCAAATATTACAAACTTTAAGGTCCTTAATGAAAGGCCCTTAAACTATGAGGTCTTATATGTGGACCTTACAAATATAGGGGGGGTGAAGGATATTTCACTTGGGACACTAAATAATTTCCCATATGGCTTATTTTATAAGAGCCATATGAAACCCACACTTCACAAGTTACCGATGTGGGATCCTAAAAAATTGCATATGAGTCAAATAATTAACAAATCTCCACCTTGGCGAATATGCCGACCCACCACAAAACTCTTCTTTTTCCCATATTCTCTATCACAACTGCAACGCCTCCAAATGCGCCCAATGGCGCGGTCAAACAGACACAATGTTGATCAAGTCCAAACAATGACTGAACTTAATCACTGTCACAACCTTAGTCAACATATCTGCGGGATTCTCAGCAGTCCCAATCTTCTAAAGTAAGATTCTCCCTTCATCAATGATCTCCCGCACAAAATGATATCGAACATCAATATGCTTTGTACGAACATGGAACACTGGATTCTTCGCTAAATGAATAGCACTCTGACTGTCAGAATAAAGAGTGATTTTCTTCTGCCCAATTTCCAATTCATCCAGCAATCCTTGTAACCAAATAGCTTCCTTCACAGCCTCTGTCATAGCCATATACTCTGCCTCTGTAGTAGACAAAGCCACTGTAGACTGTAAAGTAGACTTCCAACTCACTGGTGCTCTTGCAAGAGTAAACACATAACCAGTTGTCGACCGACGTTTATCCAAATCACCAGCATAATCTGAATCAACATAACCCATAGCATACTGACCACATGTATCATCCCTCTCAAAGACTAAGCCAACATCTACGGTTTTCATCAAATACCGTAGAATCCATTTCACTGCTTGCCAATGTCCTTTACCAGGATCATGCATATACCTGCTCACAACTCCAACTGCATGTGAAATGTCGAGTCTTGTACACACCATAGCATACATCAGGCTACCAACTGCATTAGCATATGGAACTCGAGACATATACTCTCGTTCCTCATCTGTACTAGGAGATAAAGATGCACTCAGCTTCATATGAGGAGCAAGTGGGGTACTTACAGGTTTTGACTGCTCTGTAATGCCAAACCGCTGTAATACCTTCTTCAGATACTGCTTCTGAGTCAAACAAATCTTGCTTCTCCTCTATCTCTGCTAATCTCCATGCCTAGTATCTTCTTAGCTTCTCCCAAATCTTTCATCTCAAACTCTCAATTCAACTGAGTCTTCAACTTTGTAATTTCTTCGACATTCATCGAAGCTATCAACATATCATCAACATACAAGAGTAGATAAATGAAAGAACCATCATGTAGCCTCCGAAAATACACACAATTATCAAATTTGCTTCTTGTGTACCTCTGACCCATCATAAACCGATCAAATCGCTTATACCACTGTCTGGGAGATTGCTTCAAACCATAAAGCGATCTTTTTAGTTTGCAAACCAAATTTTCCTTTCCAGCAACTTTGAATCCCTCTGGCTGAGTCATATAGATTTCCTCTTCCAAGTCACCATGTAAAATGCAGTTTTTACATCAAGTTGAACTAGTTCCATATTCATCTGAGCTACCAAGGCCAACAAAATTCTAATGGAAGAATGTTTCACAACTGGAGAAAATACCTCATTGTAGTCAATTCCTTCCCTCTGAGCGTAGCCTTTAGCCACCAACCGTGCCTTGTAGCGGACGTCATTCTTGTCAGGAAATCCATCTTTCTTTGCATATACCCATTTGCACCCAATTGCCTTTTTACCCTTCGGTAGTTGAGCTAGCTCCCAAGTTTCATTCTTCTGAAGAGACTGCATCTCTTCGTTCATAGCTGTCTTCCACTCATCAACTTCAGAACATCTGACTACCTCTCTATAAGTGGAAGGAACATCAGCATCTATAATTGGAAGTGCATAGGCCACCATATCAGCAAATCAAGCAGGTCTGCGAATCTCACGTCTTGGCCTATCAATTGCAATAGATTCTTGTTGCTGTTGAGGTTCCTGAGTAGAACCCTCACCATCATCTCCCAAATCTCCCTCTGTCACAGGAGTACCATCATCTGTCTCAACAGATCTAACTGGGTTCAATGTCGTCGTTTCAAACTCCACCTGCTGCTGAGTATGCTCCACTTGCTGTGGAGTACCATTCACCTTTGTCTGGTTTTCTGATTTCTTCAACATTGAAGACTCATCAAATGTCACATCTCGACTGGATACAATCTTCCTCGAACTAGGACACCATAGACGATATCTTTTTACTCCTGAAGTAAATCCCAAGAAAATCGCTTTCTTGGCTCTAGGATCCAGCTTAGATTCTTTCACATGATAATATGTAGTAGAACCAAAAACATTTAAAGAATCATAATCAGAAACAGGTTGTCTAGACCATACCTCTAATGGAGTTCTATCACCAATAGCAGCTGAAGGTAGACGATTAATGAGATGACACGCATAAGTCACAGCCTCAGCCCAAAATTCTTTGCCTAACCCAGCATTGGACAACATACACCGAACTTTCTCCAACAATGTCCGGTTCATGCGTTTTGCCACCCCATTCTGCTGCGGTGTACCTCTAACAGTAAAATGACGTACAATACCTTCATCTTGACACAATTTCAAAAACTGATTACTGCAATACTCACTACCATTGTCTGTTCTAAGATGCTTGATCTTCTTGCCAGTTTGTGTCTCAATCATCTTTTTTCATTTAAGGAAAACACGGAGTACATCATCTTTTGATTTCAAACAGTACACCTAAGTTCTTCTGGAAAAGTCATCAACAAAAGTAACAAAGTAGTGCCTACCTCCCATAGATGCGGTTTTAGTAGGTCCCCACACATCTGAGTGAACATAATCAAGAATAACCTTGGTATTATGAATAGCGGTGCCAAATTTCACTCTCTTCTGCTTTCCCAGAACACAATGCTCACAAAAATCCAGCTTGCAGGTCTTTGCACCTTTCAATAAGCCTCGTTTCACTGAACTGAATAAGGTTTTCTCACCTGCATGTCCCAAACGCATATGCCACAGTCTCGTGATCTCTGAATCTGTATCATTATCAAAAACCGTAGCCGCTGATCCAGTAACTGTACTACCATTATAGTAATACAAGTTGTTCCTCCTAGTGCCTTTCAATACCACAAGAGCGCCTGAAGTGACCCTCAGAATACTATCTCGAATAGATATACCACAGTCTTTAGATTCTAAGGCTCCCAAAGAGATGAGATTCTTCTTCAACTTCGGTACATACCGAACATCTGTCAGAACTCTAGTCAGTCCATCACGATTCCTCAATCGGATAGAACCTATCCCAGCAGTATGACAAATATCATCATTGCCCATATACACAACTCCATAATCAAGCTCTTCAAACTGAAAGAACCAATCCCGATGTGGACACATATGATAAGTACAACCCGAATCCATAATTCACGCATCTGAACCATAAGTGGATAGGTGACCAGCTAGACATATATCTGACTCACTATCATCCTCACGCTCAACAACACATGCATCAGAAACAGCCTTGCCCTTATCTTTCTTTTTCAACTTAGGACAATCTTTCTTCCAATGCCCTTTCTCTCGACAAAAGGCACACTCATCTTTTCCTAATCTACCCCTCGACAAAGATTTTCCCCTTTTTCCTGGTTTCCTACTATGAATACGCCCTCTCACTGTCAATGCATCTACTGACTCATCCCTATGTTCCCTTTGATCTTTCTTACAAATTTCATAATTCAACAAAGTAGAACAGACTTCTTCAGAAGATAGTTTATCTTTCCCATGGATAAGAGTAATACACAAATGATCTAATTCATCCGGAAGTGAGCCAATAAATAGCATAGCCTTAATTTCATCTTTGAAGGTTTCATATAAGTTTAACAAATCAGCAATTAACTTATTAAACTCATCAATATGAGAACTGATGCTTGTACCTAGTTTTAACTGGAGACGGAACAATCTCTTCAATAGGTACAGCCGATTCTCATTGCTTTTCTTCATATATTTGTTCTCCAGCACCTTCCATAATTTGCTTGCAGATGTCTCCTTAGTGAACGGATACTTTTGTTCTCTACACAAGCAAGAGCGAATCAACCCACAAGCTTTTATATTAAGCCTGTCCCAATCTCTTGTACTGATATCTTCTGGTTTTGTTTCTTCCAGAACAATATCCAAATCCTGCTAATACAACCCGTCCAACACCTCACTCTGCCATAAGCCGAAGTTATTTCGGCCATCAAATTTTTCAACATCTATTTTTGCATTTGTCACAGTCATTGTCTTCTCAGATACATTAGACGATGAAGCCATTACAACCTCTCACAAATAAGCTCGATACACAAATCACCAATAACCAAGCTCCAAACAAACTATTATATTCAATAACTAGCAATCCAAAATCAACAGCCCAGAACAGTAGTAAGTGCTTCAATGAAATAGCCACTAACTAACCAAAACCTTCGGCTCTGATACCAATTGTTATGCAATAAGCGGAAGCGATAACCAACAGAACAACCAAAATGCACAACCACAACTATGCTAGATAATTGAATATAATAGCAACTAAAGAGGCAACCAATCAACCACAATGCAGAAATAGAAAACATACCAGGATTTAACGAGGTTCGGTATTAGTACCTACGTCCTCGGGCGCCGCTGAAGAAACTTTCCACTATCTTCAAAGAGAATTACAAATTTTTGGGCCATAATACAAATACCACAACTATTGGGTCAAACTGCAATTACCCAAATAGTTGGATCAAACTATAATTACCCAAACAATTGGACAATACTACAAATACCCAAAACAAAGGGAGAAGAAGCAAATATTACAAACTTTAAGGTCCTTAATGAAAGACCTTTAAACTATGAGGTCTTATATGTGTACCTTACAAATATAGGGGGGTGAAGGATATTTCACTTGGAACACTAAATAATTTCCCATATGGCTTATTTTATAAGAGTCATATGAAACCCACACTTCACAAGTTACCGATGTGGGATCCTAAAAAATTGCATATGAGCCAAATAATTAACATGATATTCAACAAGTTTAATATTTGTTTGATGGTCTAATCAAAGTAGTCAATATTTTGAGTAAAAAATATTTATTATTTTAATTATATAAGTTGTCAGAAGCAAGCATGCAAGTAATGAAGTATGGTATTTTGATAAAGTATAAAAGTGGTGTTTATCAGGATGAGGAAGAGGAACATGTTTGCTCCTTTGTTTAGCTCCTATTCTCGGACAGACAAGTCACCCATCAGTATCTGATGAGGAACTTATCAAGCAATATGTTTATTTTTTATTTTCATTTTTATGTGGGTGGACATACTCATCATGAGTATCAGTCACTTAGATCTGATTAAGACTTCATTTTTCATGGCGTATAACAACTTAAAGATTCAAATATTACTATACTGATACCATTAGTAGAAATTAAAATTTCTATTATATTTGCCTTTAAAATAACCCTGCACTTACTCCAGATTGATTGTTGCCTCAGTCTCACAAACAATAATATAATTTTGTTGGAAATAAAAATATTATAATGCTATGCTATGAAGGCTAAAAAGTAATTCAGTAGTCAAAAGAAATTAAAGATGGAAAAGGAGAAGGAGCCAATCCCATCCAATTTATTCGTGTCTCGGAAGTGGGTGTCAGTCACTGACAAGAAAACGACAAAAAGGATTATATATAACAGTGATGAAGCTCATCAAGCTCTCCTTGCCTAGCTGGATTTAAACCTTCAGATTATGGAAATGTCACTTCCAGGGTTCGGATTCAGACCCACAGACGAGGAATTGGTGAATTACTACTTGAGAAATAAGATCAATGGCAATGATGAACATCATGTTGATGTCATTGCTGAGATTGATGCGTTTAAACGAAAGCCTACTCAATTACCGGTAATAATATTCTTAATTTTCTTCACTACAAATTTGCTTCATTCAGAATCTAATCTCATCTCTGCAGATTTGTACTGTATTGCATTAATTGCTTTCCTTTGTAGCTTTATTGGCTCTAAAAACAAGCGACCCACAATGGTTCTTTTTCCGTCCTGTGGACAGACAGTACCCAAATGCCCAACTATTGAACAGAGCAACAGAGTCTGGCTACTGGAAATCAAATGGGACAGATCGCAAAATCACATCTGGGGGTGACTTGATTGGTATGAAGAAAACCCTTGTTTTCCATAAGGGTCGTGGTGCTAATGCTGAAAGAACCAATTACCGTGCCACTGTCCGCGTATATATATGTGGAACATGCTTCAAAGTGTTTATTTCTTTTCTTACCTTGCCTTCCCTGGTTCTGCTTATGGAACTAAAAATTATTCAAATTCTCGTCTTGACTTTACTTTGAATTGTGCAGAGTCACTTTGTCCTTTGTCGTTTGTTTGACAAACAACATAAACCTGCCAATTGGGAATTGACTGACGAGTACTCTGCATCTCCAACTCCAGTTTTGGAGGATACTGCTAATATGCTACTTCCTGTTGCGTGTCAAAGCATTAATGGATGTACACCATTTTCTGTTTCCGAGGTTAGAACAATCAAATCAACTGAATCTCAATTTTTCTACTTTTTCTTTTCTGTCAGTTGCGCAATGAGTAATTAATCCAATTATATATATAAGTACTTATTTCGGCAGATGATAAATCACTTCAAGTTAGAGGAGCGGCAACAAGATTACCTCCGTTTTGCAATGTACTTAAGCCTCCCATCTCCTAATTACAATTATGGGTTGAGCCAGACGGGCCAGCTGCGGTAGTTTCAAGATGAATCAGAAGCGTGTGAAACAGATGGGCCACAAACTAAAGGCTCTGTGAAAGAGAGAAAAGCTCGTGGAAGATAAAGTGTTCAGACTGGAATTCAGGTCTGGCCAGTTAAGAGGGAATCAGGAGATGGGAGCTTCATGCCAAAGGAACATGAACAAAAATCCATTGCTACAGAGATTAGAAGTTTTCAAATGGAAATTATGTAACAGCTTTTCTTATGATATGTGTAAATGTGGTTGTGAACTTGATTAAATTTCAATATTTGTGCAGCAACTAAAAGCTGCAGAAAAGGAAATTGCTGTTGGTTGTACTGGTCATTCTGCTACAATTGCTGTGTCCCCCTCGGCGTCGAGTGAGAACTGTAGCATTTCTGAAGAACTAATTACAAATGATAGGGCAGACAGAAAATCGCTCGGCACCATTTTAATGGAGGGAGAGATTACGAATGCTAAGGCTTCCCTAGATCGATTCTCGTTTTGGTCATTTGCGTCTGTGTTTAGGGTGGCTGCAGTTGTAGTTAGGTTCTCAATCTTGGTCAGCACATTGAAATCTCTCCATCCTTAATATTTATGGTTTTTCTCCAAAAACCTTCCTGGTAACAATATATATATATATTAAAAAAAGAAAAATTGGAAAATGCCTCTTTTTGCTAGAATTGTCGATTAAATAATGTGTCCTAAACTTCATTTCTGTGAGCGTGCAGGAAAGCGGAAAGAACTATTGCACAAACTTACCAAGTTTAAATAATTCCTCAATATTTAACTTCATGACTTTTGCCCGACCTTTTTTTTATTTTTATTTTTTATGAAGCTGATCCGTAAGTGAAATATCTTTCCTTCAAATTGTATAAATTACTAATCTCCTTGGATAGAATATAGCACTACTGAGTTAATTATTTACCAGGAAGAAGAGTAATACTCGGTTTAGTAATGACGTTTAATGAATATAAACCTTCTTTGATCTTTCTTCTCTCAGCATGTACTTTTTTATCTTCAGTCTTCACTACGGAAGGCTTCTCTTACAGAAGATGATGGATTTGCCTTTCTGAAGGCCGATAACGATGGTGATTACATTACGTAATTAGGTTTCTGTGAGGCTCTACAACAGGTATGGTATATTCATCAAAACAGAACAACTCATTTGTTTTCTTTATTTCTTGAATGATTTGTGATTTGGCCTCTGAATTTATTGTTATATTTTTAGCTTAATTTAACTGGTCACTGCCATTTTCTCAATGTGGAAGAGATAAAGACTAGTGGTTGCAAGCAGACATTGATGGAAACGGTGTTGTTGATTGCAAAGAATTTAAGGTAATTTCTGCTAAAACTGTTTTACATGGCTTTGATATATGTGAAGCATCTGGACATTCCCTTAATACTTTGCAGATACAAGTATCATCAAAAGCTAGGTTCCTAATTGTTCAAATTTTGTCCACCTTTAATTATTTTGCGGTAGTACAGATGAGGAGCAGGCTCTTGCACCAGGATCAGCTGTCCCAAGTGTTTGAGCTTTAAAGTCTAAGCAATAAAGTAATTGGCTGATTCAAGTCTATTTTTCATGTTATTCATGCTGGGAGCCTCATGGTTCCCGGTTAGTAGACCTGACGCATAGTTCTTTGTTTCATGAGTTCACCATGTGTTCTGTTATTATGCTGCAGAGTGGCACACACACTCACAAGAGACTTAATGCGGAATAAGTCTAGGAGAATTAACACACATCCAAGCAAAATAGAATAATATAAAAACACAAGGACACAAGAATTTATACTGGTTTAGACCACAATATGTGATCCTATGTCTAATTACTGGTGATGATCAATCCACTATAGTGAAAAACAAGAGATACAAAAGTATTTACAGGGACGACTAGAAGAATTCGGTATCTTTCTCACCAAGAAACTTCTAATCTCTCTAAACCTACCTCTCTTTTTGTTTCTCTTTTCTCTGCACTCTTAGATCTATTTTACACTGAAAAAATATGTCTATTATTTATAGTCCAACACTTATAAGCCAATTACTTATGTAACAAGAAATCCTATTCACTAGGAAACAAAATCGCACTCATTGCAACATTACTCGCGCTCTTGCACAAGATTATCCACACTCCTACTCCAATGTTGTGTGCCTGTGCAACATTTCTTGCGCGGCGGTGCCAAGTCACCATCTTCACATGTATAATACTGCATTTGATGCCCATTTGGCACTTTGGCGCTACTCCAGCTACGTGCCAACACAACTTCTCTGCCTGCACTACACAAGTTGAGCTACAAACTTCACAAATCCCCACCTTGGATCAAGCTTATGTTTCCATAAAATAAACCACCATAGTAGATCCCAGCCACGTCCATCGTCAAGCTAAAATGGTCCATCCATTACTCATATCAAATCCAAATAAGTGTTGAACTTGACACTTGTAGCGAGCTTAGTGATCATGTTCGTCGGATTTCTTTTAGTATGAATTTTAACTATTGAAACCTTCCATTCAGCAATGACATCTCTGATGAAATGTAGCTTGATGTTTATATGTTTGGTTCTTTCATCATACATTTGATTTTTGGTGAAATGTATTGCACTTTGGTTATCACAAAACACTTTTGCCATGTCTTGTCTCACACCAAGCTTACCAACAAGCCCTTGCAGCCACAATGCTTCTTTCATAGCCTTTGTAGCAGCAATATATACTACCTCAGCTGTCGAAAGAGCCACAACTGATTACAAATTTGCTTTCCAAATAATGGTACGACCAAACAATATGAACGCATAGTCGATCAATGACCTTCTCTTATCAAGATCACCTGCAAAATCTGCATCTACATAACCCATCAGCTTCTCATCCATGTCTTTGCTTTTCTCATATAATAACATGTACCTTGAAGTACCCTTGAGATACTTGAATATCCATTTGACAGCTTCCTAATGATTTCTACCTGAATTTACCATGAAACGACCCACCAAACTAGCTAGGTACGCCAAATCAGGTCTTCTACAAACCATGGAGTACATCAAACTCCCAACAGCACTCGCATAATAAATTCTGACCATCTCCTCTTTTTCAACATCTGTAGTAGGAGACTGTGGAGATGAAAGATTAAAATGAGATGCCAAAGGAGTCTGCACCTTCTTTACACTAGCCATGTTGAACTTTTCAAGCATTTTGAAAATGCATTCACATTGAGACAGAAATAACAAGCCTCTATCATTATCTCTAATGATCTTCATCCGCAAAATCTTCTTAGCATAACCCAAATCTTTAATCTCAAATTCCTTAGTTGCATTTTTAGTTTATGAAGTCCATGTTCGTTGATGTAATCAACGTGTCATCAACATACAACAAGAAGAAAATCTAAACTCCATTTTTTAACCATTTGACTTATGCACAACTATCGTACTTGCTCATGGTATAACCATGTTTGATCATGAAATCATCAAACTTCAAATACCATTACCTTGGTGACTGCTTGAGACCGTACAAGGATTTTTTAAACAAACACACCTTGTCTTTACTTCCTACTCTCACAAAACCTCCGGTTGTACCATTACAATCCTTTCCTCTAAATCACCATGTAAGAATGTGGTTTTGACATCTATTTGCTCTAACTCCATATTATACTGAGTTACTAGAACTGGTAGTACTCTAATAGCTTATGTTTTACAACAGGAGAGAAAACCTTATTGAAATCAATACCCTCCTTTTGTGTGAATCCTTTTGCCACCAACCTAGGCTTTCCTTCACCACAAGCATCTTTTTTTCGTTTAAAACCCTATTTACAATGTACTACTTTCTATCTAGTAGTGTTGTCAACCAGGATCCAGATATGATTTTTACTCAAAGAATCCATTTTTTCCCTCATTGCCTATTGTCAATGACTCCTATCTCTACTAACCATTGTCTCTTTATAGCTTTTAGGTTCATTACCTTCAATCTCCTTGGATATAAATAATGCAAAAGCTATAAGATCAGTGTAACCATACCTTACCGATAGTGCTACTCTTCTCTTAGCATGATCTCTTGTTAGTTAATAAGTTCTTCAAGTCGTCAAGCTCATCAAAGACTTCCTCAATATCATCATGTTCTACCGTTTCACCTGCCCCTTCCTTTCGAGAATCTTCAGCCTCATGGAGCTCTACCTTAGTCCCACTACTACCTGTATATGTAGCAATGTCACTAGGTATCGACTGAGGTTTTGAACAGCTTTTAAAATAGAACTATGACTCTCTAAAAGTGACATCTCTGCCAGTGAAACACTTTGAAACATTCGACTCTTGCCACCATAATCTGTATCCCTTTACAACTTTTGGATATCCAACAAACATGCACTTCCTCGCCCTTGGCTCCAGCTTGCCTTGTTTGATATGTACATATGCCACACAACAAAATACCCTCAAATGACCGTAGTTCGGTGGCGAACTTGTCTATACCTCTTCAGGCATCTTGAATCTAATAGCTACTGACAGACATCTATTGATCAAGTGTGTTGCCCTGTTGATTGTTTCTCCTAAAATTTCTTGGGCATTCTAGTGCTCAATAACATGCATCAAACCCTTTTAAAAAGTGTTCTATTCCAAGATATTTCGTTGCGGTGTTCCAGATACTATCTTGTGCCTCACCACTCCTTCATTGTTGTAAAAGCAATTGAACTCTTCATTCAAGAACTCTAAACCATTATCAATTCTAAGCTTCCAAAGTTTTCTACCCATTTAAACTTCAAACATCTTTTTCTAATCTATAAATTTCTGGAGTGTCTTATCCTCGGCCTTCAAGATTTATTCCCACACCTTCCTTGAGCAATCATCAATTATGGATATGACATATCTACCTCCACCTAAATTAGCATGCTTAGATAGACCCCATAGATCAAAATGGACATAACTGAGAGTTTCTCTTGCTACATAAGATAAGGAAGTGAATGTTATCCTTGTTGCTTTACCAAGTACATAATGCTCGCAAAACTTTAATTTCCCTAACTTATCTCTACACAATAATCCTTGCTTCTGTAGCATTCAAAGCCCTCCTTCACTTACATGGTCAAGCCTCTTATACCAGAAGTAGGCTTTATCATCCATGCCCGATACCTTACCCGCTTCTCCAATTAAGGTGCTGCCTTGAAAAATATACAAGTTGTTCTCACTCACACCTTTCATTATAACCAAGGATCCTCTCGTAACTTTCAAGGTGTCATTCTCCCCTTTATAATTGCAGTCATTGGAATCAAGCATACCGAGTGAATAAAGTTTCGCTTCAGCTCTAGAATGTGCCTCACAGTCGTTAAAACTCTTTCCACACCATCATGAATCTTTATCAAAATTGTCCCTATGCCCACCACGCTACAAGCTCTATTGTCACCCAACAAAACTTTTTTGTCGACAATCTTTTCATAAGATTCAAACCACCTTCTATTTGGCATCATATGAAATGAACAACCAGAATCTGAAACCCATTATTTCTCTAAATTTTTCGTGGTCATGACTAACACGTCAAAACTCTCATATCCATCTTTTACAATTGAAGCATCACCCTTTTCTGGTTCTTTTACCTTTTTGTTCTTCTTTCTTTTAGGACAAAGCCTCCTAATACGCCCCTTCTTATGACAGTGGAAGCGTTTTAGAGCTTTCTTCCTGTTTGATTTTGACATTAAGTGTGACTTGCCTTTATAATCACGTTTGTCACTCCTACCTCTAACTGCAGCCTTCACTTGAGTGTTCATTTAACTCATTCTTCCTTTGAAGATCTTTCGAATTCAATGCACCAATCATATCATCAAGTGACAATGTCTCCTTATCATGCTTCAAAATATCTACAAATGTCTCATATGACTTTGGAAGAGAATGTAACAGCACCAAAGCTTTATCCTCATCATCATATTCTATTTGTATATTTTCTACATCAAAACACAATTTGTTGAATTCATCAATCTGGTCTTGCAAGTTCTTATACTCATCCATTTTGAGTTTAAAGAATTTAGCTTTCAAATGCAATCTACTAGACAAATTCTTAGTCATATAAAGGCTTTCAAGCTTTAACTATATCTCAACCATAGTTTTCATGCCGGAGACCTGCTTTAACATCTTATCACTCAAATAGAGAATTAGTGTGCTGTAGACCTTCTTCATGATATTGCTCATCTTTTTAGCGTTGTAGCTTTTTGGCATCTTACTTTTGCCCCTAAGTGCCTCATCCAATCCTAGGTTGCCCAACAAAACCAACATCTTCATCCTCCAAATAGCAAAGTCGTTGCTACCATCAAACTTCTCAATCTCATGCTTGGCAATTGATGTAGCCATCACAGAAATTTCTTCTAACTCCTCTCGTAATATGCAACTACGAGTCAGGACTTTTATCGAACACATATTGTGCTATGAACTTTGGCCACCAAAGATCCCAAAATAAACAGTTGTAACTAGACTCTGATACCAATTTGTTAGTGACGAAGAGCAGCATACACACTCACAAGAGACTTAATAAGGAATTAGTCTAGAATAATTAACACACGCCCAAGTAAAATAGAACAAAGTAAGAACGCAATGATACAAAAATTTATTGGTTCAGATCACAATATGTGATCCTACGTCTAGTTGCTAGTGATGATCAATCAACTATGGTGAAAAACAAGAGATACAAGAATGCTTATAGGGACAACTAGAAGAAATTTGGTATCTTTCTCTCCAAGAAACTCCTAATCTTTTCTCTGCACTCTCAGATTTATTTTACACTGAAAAACATGTATCTTATTTATAGTCTAAGGCTTGTAAGACAATTACTTGCGTAACAAAAAATCCTATTTAGACTAGGAAACATACTTGCGCTCCTGCACAACAATACCCGTGCTCCTGCGCTAATATTGCATGCCTACGCAACACCTCTTGCACATCGGCGCCAAGCCACTGTCTTCGCATGTTTGACACTACATCTAATGTGCATTTGGCTCTTCGGTGCTACTCCAGCTGTATGCCTACGCAACTTCTTTGCCTGCATTACACAAGTTGAACCACAGACTTCACAATACCAAAATAATTACTTAACGTGTCAATACGCATTGCTTTATCAATTTTTTCAAATTATAGTTACTTTAGTAAAAAAAAAAAAGATGAATTTTTTAAAATTTTAATGGTGATTGCTGATGCTGCGGTTGGCTTGGAACAACGAATTTGGAATCCTACATCATCATATCAAAAAGATGAAATATGCAGTGAAGTTAGTGATGGTGCCACAATGGATAAGCAGAAGCAAACAGTTGGTTTTAGCGTGAAGTATGCAGTTTTCTACCCTCCTGAAATGGAAAAAGGAATATGGCCAGAAAATTATTCTCTTTCAGATCATGCTCGACTTACTGTGGTGTTGTGCCAATATTGAAGTCCTTTTAAGTGTGAGTGATGCTTTGGTGTCTTGTTCGTAAATCACTTATGGTGGGTTTCAAAGTCATAAATTGGAGTTTTCAAGTATTCTAATATTCATGACCACATAATAGATTTATTTGTTTATTTATTTATTTTCACTCGTAGAAATAGCTAGAAATAAAATCCTACTATTTATCCTCTCATTAAATACAATCACATATATGAAGCTCTGAGAATTTTTTAAAATCCAAACTTAAATAAAAATTCATTGGATTTTATTTTTAATTTATAAATTCAACTTGCAAAATAAAATTATGATCTTCTATCGACCATTTTAGAAATAGTTAACTCTTACACATAGAAAATGAGTCGTGTAATCTTTTATTTGCATAAAAAGTTTATGTAAAATTGTAATATACATCAAAAATTAGATTTTGAAAAATTGAAAGGTTTGAAGAAGAGTATTATTTTTCACTTTATAGATAACATGACAATTTTTATTTTTTCATCATTAACAAAATTTAAATTTAAAAACTAAGAATACATTTAATATTAAAAATATTTTTTAAGAATAAAAAGAATAAGAGAGATTTCAGCAAAATGGAAAAGGAGTATTTTGTGCTTCAAATGTTGTTTTTATTGGAAAAATATCCTCCTATTTATTTGAAAAAAAAAATTAGACCCATGTGTCAAAGAAGTTCCTCCTCTCCCAAATTCAACTAAAGCAGCATTGGATATGCCCAAATGATTTATTACTAAGCTCCCCTTCCTTTCATGATTATGGATAAAAACGTAAAATAGTGATGATGAAGAAAATTATTTAAAAAAAATCCCCTTCCTTATCTCTTTATTTTGTTTCCATTTCAACATTCTTTAAATCAGTCCCTCTAAAACATAATAAGAAACTCCATTTAACCAAAAAAAAAAATTATTCTTCTTCTACACGTAATTATTTTCAAAACTAAAAACATCATATGATGAAAAGTCAACCAAATAAACAGAGAAAATAGAGAAGGGAAAGTTTATCTTCTACTGCTTATACAGTTCCTTATTTAAAGTTTGACGAAGGTATATATGAGAAAAACATGTTCGTCAAAAAAATTTAGGGCTTGTTTGTTTGCATATTCTAAAAATTGTTTTTAGGAAGCACACATATTTAATAATATATTTAAAACCATCTTCAAAATATGAATTTTTGAAATTCAAAAAATTTAAAATCAATCATATACTCTTACCAAATCTTGAAAACAAAAACTCAAAATATACAAATAAATATCATCCCAATATTCAAGGGGCTAATTGTTTTTTCATTTGAAGTCTAAATTTTACTGAATCTCAAACTTCAGAACTTTTTTGTGGTCATTGTTTTTGGGATTAAACACTTATTCTCACATAATTATATCTAAACAGGAAAAGCTATATTTTCTAGCTTTTATTTATATGAGAAAAGATCTAAATGGATTATCTATTATTTATATTCTATAATACCCTTAACAATTTAAATCAATTCCTATCTTGTAAATTCTATATGACCTTTTCTTTATACTAAACTCTTTTACGAAATCAAATTACAAATTATTTCCTTCAATTATCAAATTAATCTTTTGTTTTTAATTATGCTATTGTTAACATAATTTTTTGAATACTCATTTGTTAATTTTTTTTTATAGTAATTAAAAAAATTTCAAATTATTTGTGGAAACATTAATTAAGAATATAATTTTTTATAGCACTATACTATTATGATTTTTATTTTGTTGCATTCATTATTTACATATGTTTATATGACATATAAAATGTAAAATACATATATACTAAATAAGGGTATTATTTGTCAAATTATAAGCTTTCAAATGTTTTTAGTCATTAAAAATAAATAACTTAAGACTTATTATCAGATCCTAAAAAATAAAAAACAAATGTATTATTCAGACATTTGTATTTGGACCTAATTAGATTTTAGTTAAATTCAGAGCCGTTCAGATTTTCAAACAAAAAAAAAAAACGATCGCCCCTTTAAGTTAAAAAGTTTTAAGGTTTAGTGTGATTGAAATTCGCACAGGGTAGTTACAATGATGTTAATACCCATGTCCAAAAAATAAGAACAGTATATAATTTAAGTTTTGTTGCAGTGATCATGTCCTCCATAAATTTAATTAGATGTACAAACTGAATTATTGAATTCGGTCACTTTTACTTGTTGATTATGGCTAAATTTGTTAGTGTTTATAGCTTGATTCATGAATAAAACCAAAGAATGCGGAAAACCAAAGAATGCAGACATTCCACTGTTTCTATCTGCTTTTTATCTCTATTTATCAATGAAATAGAAATTTAAAGAGGCAAAGGAAAGGAGAGAGAGGATGTGGTGAATAATTTATATTTTATTATCACAATTTTACCTAAAAGAGATTGGCTTACTAATATATTTCAAGGGGCTTAATTAACTCTACTTCAATCTCTTTAAATTCTTCTATTCAATCCCTACTTTCTAACTTATCATCCCTCATTTATAAGTTCAACATATTAAAAACTTAAAATTAATATTAATTTCTTATTAAATTGCAATTGATTCCTAACCTGCCCTTTTATTCATCTGTAAGTCTTTCAGAACTTAAATCATATTCTACTTCTTCATAAACAAGATATGAGATTCCATAAGTATTTCATCTCAATAAAATAGATTTTCAAATTGATTTGTCATTTGGGTATAGAGTTTTTTTTTTCTTTTCGTTAGTCTCGTCAAATTTCATGGTTTTTTATCTTCTCACGATATTCAAGGACGAGCAAGGTGAGGTACAGCAACTCGTGTAAGAAGGCTCATGTTAATGCCTCTTGAATTGAGGGGGAGGAAGATCATCATATTGTTGTGCAATACAGAAGCGATCTCAATAAAACAACCAAATGCACAACCATAAACTATGCCAGATAATTGAATATAATAGCAACTAAAGAGGGCCATCAATCAACCAACAATGTAGAAATAGAAAGAACACCAAGATTTAATGAGGTTCGGTGTTGTTACCTATGTCCTCGGTAGGGGTGGGAATTTGAGACAAGACATGAATACGACACAATACACGATTAATAAATGGGTCGGATTCGTGTTAAGGGTGTTCAACATGTCAACCCGTTTAATGACACGAATAGTTAAACATATTTTGTCTATCCTTAATATGTAAACTCATTTAATAATATAAATTGTTACCCACTTATAACATATATATTATAAAACTGAAATTTTTATATTATAAAATAAATGAATTTACAAAATAATAAATTATGATGATTTTAATAATATTACATACTAACAATGGTTAATATTCTAAAAATAATTTTAATTGATATAAATATATAGAATATAATATATTATTCATAACTAGGTTAAACAATCAAGTAAATTATGTGAATTAAATATAACACGATTACAACATGCGGGTAACACGTTTAATAACCGTGTCAGATCCGTCTTTCATGTCTTGACACGAGTAATTAAATGGGTCGATACGAACGAAATGAATTCCCACCCTTAGTCCTCGGGCATCGCTAAAGAAACTTTTCACTATCTTCAAAGAGAATTACAAACTTTTATGCCACAAAATACCACAACTATTGGACCAAACTACAATGACCCAAAAGTTGAGCCAAATCGTAATTACCCAAACAATTGGTTAATATTGCAAATACCCAAAAATAAAGGAAAAAATAAATATCACAAACTTTAAAGTCCTTAATAAAAGGCCCTTAAGAATTTCAATGGGATACTTAAATGAGAAGACTTGGTTTTAATTTATAAGCCCAAGCCTCTCTAACACAATGACTCCTACTCTATGTGGGATACTTGCAAACACATACAAATGGCTAAAGAGCCAAAACTCCAACAATTCTCTACCTTGGCGATTTAGCCAATCCGTCACAAAACTCTTCTTTTCCCACATTCTCTATTACAACTGCAACGCCTCCAAATATGCCCAATGGTGCAGTCAAACTCACATAATGTTGATCAAGTGCAAACAATGACTAAACTTGATCGTTGTCACAACCTTAGTTAATATATCTACAAGATTCTCACCAGTCCCAATCTTTTGAAGTAAGATTCTCCCTTCATCAATAATCTTCCACACAAAATGATACCGAACATCAATATGTTTCTTATAAACGTGGAACACTAGATTTTTCGCTAAGTGTGATACCGGGCTGCTGGATTGTAACAAATCAAGAGAGGATCTTCAAGTTGATAAACAACTCAGCCAATGACTGGAACAAGGATTATGAAACCCAATAAACACTCAAACTAGGGTAACAAGCTCACCACCAAGGTAAACACCAATGGGATACAGAAAATTCACCACCCAAGGATGTAAACAAAGGATACAGGGCTCAAAACTAACTCACCACTCTATGGAATCCACCAAGAGATACAGAGTTAAAGAGAAATCAGTATAAACACTGAAATTCCATTAAAATTCGAATTCCAAACTTCACTGCCTTGAATACACAACTTTAGAGACTTAAATAACTTGGAACAACCCTCCAAGCATAGGTAAAAGACAATAATTAAATGATTTCAACAATTACAGCTCAACTACTACATTGACAACTGATTTATTAACTAAGACTCATAAGTAAACTCATTAGGTAATAAAGCATAACCAACTAAGCTAGAAATTCAAATTCCAACCAACTAAGCAATCAAATTCAAATTCTAGAGTAGACTTTAATGCACCATTAACTATGAACCAGCTGTGAAGAGATAGTCATAGATTCCTGCAGACAACTCCAAATGACACATTGACAAATGTGTTAGAAAGCTGACTTCAAGATCTCTTATAGCCACAAATCTTGACATTTAATTCTCTGCACAGCAATACCAGTTCTTTTACGAAATTATCCCTCATTCTGGTTCATGTGCACTCCTGACCATTGTAACAATTTGCACCCCTTGATGATCTATCATGAATCCCATGGATTGCAACACTCCTGTGTCAAGCTCCCCTGGTTGAGAAAGACTCGACCTCGAGTCTTGATTGTTGTTTTCACCAAGATAAGGACTAAGGTCAGAGATATTAAATGTGTTGGAAACACCATAATGCTCAGGTAGCTCAACTTTGTAAGCATTTTCTCCAATGCGTTGTAAAACTTTGAATGGTCCATCAGCTCTAGGCTTCAACTTGGCATATTTGCCTGGAGGAAACCTTTCTTTTCTAAGGTGTATCCACACTAGATCTCCTTCTTTGAACTCAGCATACTTCCGATGTTTGTTTGCTGCAGCTTTATACTCTCATTTTGCTTCAAAATCTTCTCTCGAACTTGTTCATGTAGTTTCTTGATGTTCTTAGCTCTCTCCTCTGCATCACTGCTAAATTGAGTTTTGGAAGGAATAGGAGCTAAATCCAAAGGACTTATTGGATTCTTGCCATAAACAACCTCAAAAGGACTATGACCAGTGGTTTGACTTGATGATCTGTTGTAAGCAAACTCAACTTGAGGTAAAACAAGATCCCATTGTCGTAAATTCTTACCAACATAACTCCTCAGAAGATTTCCCAAGCTTCTGTTGATAACTTCAGTTTGTCCATCTGTTTGAGGATGATGAGATGAACTAAAGTTAAGTGTAGTCCCCAGCTTTCTCCAAAGCGTTCGCCAAAAATGAGATAAGAACTTTGGGTCACGATCTGAGACTATGGCCTTAGGAATGCCATGCAATTTCACAATCTCCTTGAAGTACAAATCGGCCACGTGAGTCGCATCATTTGTCTTGTTACAGGGGACAAATGAGCCATTTTAGAAAATCGGTCAACCACCACCATGATTGAATCTTTGTTTCGCTGTGTTCTAGGCAATCCCACCACAAAATCCAAGCTAACATCTTCCCATGGATCATTAGGAACAGGTAATGGAGTGTACAAACCAGTGTTCTGCCCATGACTTTTTGCCACATGACAAATTGTACACCTCTTCACGTGCGTCATCACATCCCTTTCCATCTTCGGCCAATAGAAGTTTTCCTTCACAATAGCAATAGTTTTGTCTCTCCCAAAATGACCGCTAATGCCACTGCCATGTGCTTCATTAATGATTAATTCTCTCAAGGAACATTGAGGAATACACAATTGGTTTGCCTTGAGTAGATAACCATCCTGCAAAACAAATTGGTTAGATGAAAACTCATTACAATTACTCCATATTTTGCCGAAATCTGGATCATCCTTGTAAAGCTCTTTTAAAACTTCAAACCCAACAACATTCACTTGCATAGAGGTCAGCAAAGAATGTCTTCGGCTTAAGGCATCAGCCACCACATTTTGAACTCCAGATTTATGCTTGATGGTAAAGTTGAAAGCTTGAAGAAACTCTACCCATCTAGCATGTCGAATATTAAGCTTCTGTTGGCTGTTGATGAACTTCAAAGCTTCATGGTCAGAATATAGAACAAATGGTTTTGGCAAGAGATACTGACTCCAATGCTTCAAAGCTCGACAAATAGCATACAACTCTTTGTCATAAGTTGAGTACTTTTTGCGAGATGCATTCAATTTTTCACTAAAGAAAGCAATTGGTCTGCGTTCTTGGCTAATAACAGCACCAATACCAATATTGGAAGCATCACATTCAACTTCAAAAACCTTGTTGAAATCTGGAAGTGATAAGATAGGAGCTTCTGTCATCTTCTTTTTAATCAGCTCAAAGCTTCTTTGTGCATCTTTCGTCCAAGTAAAACCATTACCCTTTAAGCATTCAGTGATTGGAGCCATTATAGTACTGAATCCTCCAATAAATCGACGATAAAATGAAGCTAACCCGTGAAAACTTCGAATGTTGTGGACTGATGTAGGAATCGGCCAATTCTGAATTGCTTCAATCTTGCTAGGGTCCATCTGAATTCCATCTTTTGAAACCACATACCCCAAGAAAATGAGGCTTTTGGTGAAGAACTCACACTTCTTCAAGTTGGCATAAAGCTTTTCACTTCTCAAGGTGTGAAAAACTTGCTGAAGATGATCCAAGTGATGCTCCTCATCTTTGCTGTACACAAGTATATCATCAAAATATACAACAACAAACTTGCCAATGAATGGTTTAAAGACATGGTTCATCAACCGCATAAATGTACTTGGTGCATTAGATAGGCCAAATGGCATCACCATCCATTCATAAAGGCCATTCTTTGTTTTAAATGCAGTCTTCCATTCATCACCAGGTCTCATACGAATTTGATGATAGCCACTTCGAAGATCAATTTTTGAGAAGACAGTAGCACCATGAAGTTGATCAAGAAGGTCGTCAAGCCTCGGAATAGGAAATCTGTAATTAATTGTGATCTTGTTAACAGCCCTACTATCAATGCACATTCTCCAAGAGCCATCCTTTTTAGGCACCAAAAGAGTTGGGACAGCACAAGGACTCATGCTTTCCCTCACTAACCCTTTAGTGATAAGCTCATCAACCTGCCGTTGTAATTCTTCGTGTTCTGTGGGACTCATTCGATAGGCTGATTTATTTGGCAACACAGCACCTGGAACAAGATCAATGCAATGTTGTATGTCTCTCATTGGAGGAAGGCCTGGTGGATCTCATCTGGTACAACATCATGGTATTCTTCAAGAAGATACTTCATCTCCAAAGGCGGTTTGTTACTAACTTCATTTTCTTCTAACAACAAGAACACATAAATTTCACTTCCCCTCTCCAACTCTCTTCTACATTCTGTTTGGGTAAGCAAAGCATTTCCCTCCCCTTTAGTAGGTTTAGGAACACCTTCTAACTTTGAAGGACCCAAAATAACTTTGACCCCATCTTTAAAGAATGTATAAGTATTCCTATAGCCATCATGCATTACTCTACTATCATACTGCCATGGTCTACCAAGAAGTAAATGACAAGCATCCATAGGAACAACATCACACCATATTTCATCTTTATACTTTTTCCCAATAGAAAATGAAACAAGGCAGCGTTTGTTTACCTTGATCTCGTTATCTTTCCGCAGCCACGAAATCTTGTAAGGTTGAGGATGCTTCCTGTTTGAAGGCCAAGTTTATCAATCATCTCCGTAGACACCACATTTTCAAAGCTGCCACCATCAATAATAACATTGCACACCTTACCATGAGAAGTACATCTGGTATGGAAGATATTTTTGCGAAGCCAATCATCTTCTCGTTCTTGGGCAATATTCAAACTCCTTTGAAAAATAAAGAGAGAATCACCTTGATCTGCATAAGTGACTTCCTCTTCATCAGCAAATTCTGGATTACTGAAATTGATCAGGGCATTTGTCTCTATCTCTTCATCACTTTCTTCCTCTACTAGTGTTACAATTTTACGATTAGGACACTCGGAAGCAATATGTCCATAGCCTTGGCATTTGAAACAGCGACGGGAACTAGCATTTGAAGAGCTTTGGGCTTGTTGGAACTATTACCTTGCTCATTCTTTGAAGAAGCTTTTGGGTTTGTTTTCAGACCTGTTTTAGGCTTAGGATAAGAACTACTGCCACGATTGGGAGTGCCATCGCGATTAGCAAAACGAGAGTTGCGAACATGTGCCTCTTTAAGCTGTTTCTCCACTCTAAGAGCAAGCCTACACACATCATTGTAGGACCAGTAGGGTTGCAATTGGACCACATTGCAGATTTCAGATCTCAATCCCCCAAGAAAACGTGCTATGGTTTGTTCTTCCGGTTCGGTCAGATCGCATTTAATCAAATTATCAAATTCTGCCACATATTCTTCCACAGATAACTCTTTTTGCCTGAAATTGTGAAACTTAAGGAAAACATCTTGCCTGTAATTTTCAAGCAGAAATTTCCTCTTAAGCTCTCTTTTCATTTTCTCCCATGTCAAAATTCGACCTCTGCCCTCTCTTTCTCTTTGTTTCTTCAAATTCTCCCACCATAAAGAAGCATACTTCCTTAGCATGATTGCAGCAAGCTTGACCTTACAAATTTCAGGCACATTTTTTGTATTCAAAAATACGCTCAACCGTATTAAGCCAATCAATGAATTCATCAGGATGCATTCTTCCTTCAAATTCTGGAATGTCAACCTTCACATCAAAATCTTGGAAGAAATGATTTCGTAATTCATGAGGAGGAGGTGGAGTGCTATCACTAGATGCTTCGCTACGCGGATTGTGAAACGGATTATCATCATCATGGACTGCATTTTTCCATTCGTCACCATTTTCACCCCTATCTTCTTGATTTTTCATTACCTCCAAACGTTGCTGGACTTGCTGGAGCTGCTGCCTGAGATCTTCAATGATCAAATCTCGTTCGTCTCTTTGAGGAGGAGGCGGTTGGCTAGTAGAAGCAGCCTTGCGAGTGCGACCAGCCATTGAACCAAAGGCTCTGATACCAATCTGATACCGGATCTTCGAGATATGGCTCTGATACCAAATCTGATACCGGGCTGCTGGATTATAATAGATGAGGATAGGATCTTCAAGTTGATTATCAACTCAACCAATGGCTGGAACAAATAAAATGGAACCTAACAAACACTCTTTGAAAGGGATAACAAGCTCACCACCAAGGTAAACACCAATGGGATACAGAAAATTCACCACCCAAGGATGTAAACAAAGGATACAGGGCTCAAAACTAACTCACCACTCTATGGAATCCACCAAGAGATACAGAGTTAAAGAGAAATCAGTATAAACACTGAAATTCCATTAAAATTCGAATTCCAAACTTCACTGCCTTGAACACACAACTTTAGGACTTTAAATAACTTGGAACAACCCTCCAAGCATAGGTAAAAGACAATAATTAAATGATTTCAACAATTACAGCTCAACTACTACATTGACAACTCATTTTAACTAAGACTCATAAGTAAACTCATTAGGTAAGAAAGCCTAACACAACTAGCTAGAAATTCAAATTCCAACCAACTAAGCAATCAAATTCAAATTCTAGAGTAGACTTTAATGGCACCATTAACTATGAACCACTGTGAAGAGTTAGTCATAGATTCTGCAGACCACCTCCAATGACACATTGACAAATGTGTTACAAGCTGACTTCAAGATCTCTTATAGCCACAAATCTTGACATTTAATTCTCTGCACATTAATACCAGTTCTTTACGAAATTATCCTCATTCTGGTTTCATAGTGCACTCCTGACCAATTGTAACAATTTGCACCCCTTGATGATCTATCATGAATCCCATGAATTGCAACACTCCTGTGTCAATTTAACTTAGGTTGTATTCTCCAATTGCAATCTCTGATCACAATTTTGCTACTAAGGATTAGAAATTCAAGACAATTACGGATCAAGATTTCTAGTCTAGCAATAGACAATATCCAGAGTATATTCAGTTGGCCACCCAAATACCTGTCTCTTATACACATCTAGATGTGTATAAGAGACAGATACAAGCAACTTCAATTAGAGAATTGGATAACAACTTCTTGCACAATTAACTCACAAAAACCATATCAGGGGCTTTGAAATCACCCTCAACCAATTCAGATTCAGTTACACATGTTTATGAACGTGGTAAATACAATACACATGGAGACATTCCAGAAAATGAAAGGGAAGGGAAAAACTTAGCAAATTTGATGTAATTCTCTTTGGATTGTGGTTCTTCCTCTTTTCAAGCTTCCTTTCTCCTTCAAGAACTCCAAGAGATGAAAGAATTCCAGAGCTGCAGCCTCCACCACGTTCTCCCCTCTTCAAGTTATGAAAATAAAACCCTAAAATGTGTTTAAATACTCTGCTACAGTGACTTGCTGATTTTCATATCAATTCGATAAGTGCCTATTTATCTAGCAAATAAAACCCTAAAACCGCAAAGTCTAAGTGTGGGGGAATTTGATAAGTGCCTATTTATATATCATTTTCATATCAATTCGTCCATGTTTCTTTGCTATATTCCTTGGTATTTTTATGTTTTTGTGTGGTTTTGATGTTTGTAGGAGTTTTGGAAGCAACTTGCACAAAAATGGAGTAAAACCCTTCATTTTCACCTCTGCTAGTCAGTGATCTTCTCGGATTTAATTGTATTGATATACAATGAACCCGATGACATATTATATACCGTTGGAAAGCTCTCGAAGTCTATTTTCTGAAGAAATTTACGGTTTATAAATCCATTCAGTGTACCAAAAGTTGTAATCAAAACAGTGTGAGAAGTATAGAAATGTAATTCCACAAATCACTGTAGCATGTATAATAAGGGACACTGTAGCAGGTTACTGTAGCAGAGTATTTAAACACATTTTAGGGTTTTATTTTCATAACTTGAAGGGGGGAGAACGTGTTGGAGGCTGAAGCTCTGAAATTCTTTCATCTCTTGGAGTTCTTGAAGGAGAAAGGAAGCTTTGAAAGAGGAAGAACTACAATCCAAAGAGAATTACATCAAATTTGCTAAGTTTTTCCCTTCCTTTCATTTTCTGGAATGTCTCATGTTGTATTGTATTTACCACGTTCTTAAACATGTGTAATTGAATCTGAATTGGTTGAGGGTGATTTCAAAGCCCCTGATATGGTTTTTGTGAGTTAATTGTGCAAGAAGTTGTTATCCAATTCTCTAATTGAAGTTGCTTGTATTTTCCCATATCTAATGCTTATGATTGCTTGCGGATTGTATTTGGAATGGCCAACTGAATATAATCTGGTTGTTGTCTATTGCTAGAGTAGAAATCTTGATCCGTAATTGTCTTGAATTTCTAATCCTTAGTAGCAAAATTGTGATCAGAGATTGCAATTGGAGAATACAACCTAAGTTAAATAATCGGAGCTTGTGTGTTTATTGCTTAGATCAACCTATCTTTCTTATCGTAATGCATCCATTGAATTAAATTTAGAGAGCTTGTTCTAGTTGTTTAATGGATAGAGATTAAATAAAGAGCCTGTTTTATTTAACAACAAAGTAAGGAAAGATTGGGATAACAGAGCTTGTTGTTATCTACGGTTGATAATTTCAATGGTGTAATTGGATGACAATTCTGTGATTAATTCGCAAATCCATATCTTGTGGTAGAGAATAATACCTTAACCAGATTTCTTGCATTGTGTATCTCTCAATTGATTTAACTTTGCATTGTATTATTCTTCATTTGCTTTCGATTTGAGTTTAGTTAATCAATCAACAAAACCTCCAATTTATTCTGTTTTCGCTTTCGAATAACAAATTCAATTAGAATCAATCCTCGTGGGAACGATATCTTACTCATCACTTTATTACTTGTGCGACCAGTATACTGAAGTTTCGAATGCTATCAAGTTTTTGGCGCCGTTGCCGGGGATTGATTTTCTAATCGATTTGTAGTTGGTTTTCTGTTGATCATATTTTTCTTTGTTTTCTTTTCTGATTGTTTGTGTTAGACAACATGGCAGTAAACTTTTATCAATTCGGTAGCGGATTTGAGCCACAAGTTTACAATGGAGAGTAAATGAGGTAAGCCACTCCGAACATTGAACAACACTTTTCTGAGCTAACCTCTCTTGTGGAAAACATGGCTGTAGGAGATATACAAAAATCTTATTGAATGTGGGATATATTCTCGATGGAGCAATCAATGACATGTATCAAACTTACAAGAAAGAATATATGGAACAAGCCAATGCCATGGGTGGATTTCAGGGACAAACAAGGCAATGGTATGATCCTTTCTCTAGCACTACAATGCTGATGCGAAGATCAACATAATTCAGTTACTGGAATCATCAACCAATCACTCCAAGGATACCAAATCGGGCACAAAGTTTCAATCAACCTAGAGTGCAGCAACCATTTCAAATGCAACCACCACCAATGCCACATCCAGCACCGCAACCAGCTTCGCAAAACACAGGTATGTCTCTCGAAGATATTGTTAATGCACTTGCCACTAACACAATGCAATTCCAGCAGGAAACTGGGGCAAGTATCCAAAACCTGGCAAATCAAATGGGACAATTGGCTACTAGAATGAGCAAATTCGAGGGCCAAGACTCAGAAAAATTATCTTCTCAAACGGTGATCAATCCAAGCGAGACTGCTAATGCGATAACTTTGCAAAGTGGAGAGCAAAATTCGAAGCGGAGAGCAAATGAAAACTGGGGCAAGTATCCAAAACCTGGCAAAGAAATCACAAACTGATGAAGGAGATGACACCACTTCTACCATGATCAAAACATCATCTTCTAAGATAGACCTTAAAACTCAAATTCCTTCTTATGTTACTCCTCCATCATTTTCTAGCAGATTTGCAAAATCAAAGAAGGAGGAACAAGAACAAGAAATCCTGGAAATTTCTCACAAAATCGAGGTAAATATACCACTTCTGGATGCTATTGAGCAAGTACCTCATTGTACAAAATTTCTCAAGGAGTTATGCACCAACAAGAGAAAGTTGAAGGGAAATGAGAAAGGAAGTGTGGGGGAAAATGTTTCAGCTGTATTGCAAAGAAAAATTCCTCCGAAATGCAACAATCCAGGTACGATCACAATTCCATGCACAATTGGTAAAACCAAGTTTGAAAGAGCTATGTTAGATTTAGAAGCATCTATTAATGTCATGCCATATTCTATTTATGCTCTTTAATCTGGACACTTTTGCAAAAACTGGTATACCATTCAACTTGCTGGATGCGTTCGAAACTAGCAAGTATACTAGTCGCACAAGTAATAAAGTGATTAGTAAGATATCGTTCCCACGAGGATTGATTCTAATTGAATTTGTTATTCGAAAGCAACAATAAACTAAATGAGGGGGGTTTTGTTGATTGATTAAACAAACCTCAACTCGAAAGCAAATGAAGAATTAAACAATGCAAAGTAAATCAATTGAGAGATACACAATGAAAGAAATCTGGTTTAAGGGATTATTCTCTACCACATATAAGGATTTGAGAATTTAATGTAAATTGTGTTTTTATCCAATTACACCAGGAAATTATCAACCGTAGATAACAACAAGCTCTGTTATCCCAATCTTTCCTTACTTTGTTGTTAAATAAAACAGGCTCTTTATTTAATCTCTATCCATTAAACAACCTAGAACAAGCTCTCTAAATTTAATTTAATGGATGCATTATGAAAAGAAAGACAGGTTGATCTAAGCAATAAACACACAAGCTCGGATTATTTAACTTAGGTTGTATTATCCAATTGCAATCTCTGATCACAATTTTGCTACTAATGATTAGAAATTCAAGACAATTACGGATCAAGATTTCTTGTCTAGCAATAGACAATATCCAGATTAATTCAGTTGGCCACCCAAATACAATCCAGCAAGCAATCATAAGCATTAAACATGGGAAAATACAAGCAACTTCAATTAGAGAATTGGATAACAACTTCTTGCACAATCAACTTACAAAAACCATATCAGGGCTTTGAAATCACCCTCAACCAATTCAGATTCAGTTACACATGTTTAAGAACGTGGTAAATACAATACAACATGGAGACATTCCAGAAAAATGAAAGGGAAGGGAAAAACTTAGCAAATTTGATGTAATTCTCTTTGGATTGTAGTTCTTCCTCTTTCCAAGCTTCCTTTCTCCTTCAAGAACTCAAAGAGATGAAAGAATTCCAGAGCTTCAGCCTCCACCACGTTCTCCCCTCTTCAAGTTATGAAAATAAAACCCTAAAACGTGTTTAAATACTCTGCTACAGTGACTTGCTGCAGTGCCCCGTATTATACATGCTACAGTGACTTGTGGAATTATATTTCTATACATCTCACACTGTTTTGATTACAACTTTGGTACACTGAATGGATTTATAAACCGTAAATTTCTCCAGAAAATAGACTTCGAGAGCTTTCCAACGGTATATAACATGTCATCGGGTTCATTGTATATCAATACAAGTAAATCCGAGAAGATCACTGACTAGCAGAGGTGAAAATGAAGGGTTTTACTCCATTTTTGTGCAAGTTGCTCCAAAAATCCTACAAACATCAAAACACACAAAAACATAAAAATACCACGGAATATAGCAAAGAAACATGGACGAATTGATATAAAAAGTAATACATAATAGGGGGGGAACACTTCATTTATGTATTACTTTATATCAAATTCGTCCATGTTTCTTTGCTATATTCCTTGGTACTTTTATGTTTTTGTGTGGTTTTGATGTTTGTAGGAGTTTTGGAGCAACTTGCACAAAAATGGAGTAAAACCCTTCATTTTCACCTCTGATAGTCAGTGATCTTCTCGGATTTAATTGTATTGATATACAATGAACCCGATGACATGTTATATACCGTTGGAAAGCTTTCGAAGTCTATTTTCTGGAGAAATTTACGGTTTATAAATCCATTCAGTGTACCAAAAGTTGTAATCAAAACAGTGTGAGATGTATAGAAAAATAATTCCACAAGTTACTGTAGCATGTATAATACGTGTCTCTTATACACATCTAGATGTGTATAAGAGACAGGCACTATAGCAGGTTACTGTAACAGAGTATTTAAACACATTTTAGGGTTTTATTTTCATAACTTGAAGAGGGGAGAACGTGGTGGAGGCTGCAGCTCTGGAATTCTTTCATCTCCTGGAGTTCTTGAAGGAGAAAGGAAGCTTGGAAAGACGAAGAACTACAATCCCAAGAGAATTACATCAAATTTGCTAAGTTTTTCCCTTCCCTTTCATTTTCTGGAATGTCTCAATGTTGTATTGTATTTACCACGTTCTTAAACATGTGTAACTGAATCTGAATTGGTTGAGGGTGATTTCAAAGCCCCTGATATGGTTTTGTAAGTTGATTGTGTAAGGAATTGTTATCCAATTCTCTAATTGAAGTTGCTTGTATTCTCCCATATTTAATGATTATGAGTGCTTGCTGATTGTATTTGAGTGGCCAACTGAATATAATCTGGTTGTGATTTATTGCTAGACTAGAAATCTTAATCCGTAATTGTCTTGAATTTCTAATCATTAGTAGCAAAATTGTGATCAGAGATTGCAATTGGAGAATACAACCTAAGTTAAATAATCGAGCTTGTGTGTTTATTGCTTAGATCAACCTATCTTTCTTATCGTAATGCATCCATTGAATTAAATTTAGAGAGCTTGTTCTAGGTTGTTTAATGGATAGAGATTAAATAAAGAGCTGTTTTATTTAACAACAAAGTAAGGAAAGATTGGGATAACAGAGCTTGTTGTTATCTACGGTTGATAATTTCAATGTTGTAATTGGATGACAATTCTATGATTAATTAGCAAATCCATATCTTGTGGCAGAGAAGGATCCCTTAACCAGATTTCTTTTATTGTGTATCTCTCAATTGATTTAACTTTGCATTGTAGTATTCTTCATTTGCTTTCGAATTGAGTTTAGTTAATCAATCAACAAA
>SNVD02010184.1:0-44782 GCA_013180625.2 Boswellia sacra | reverse complement strand
GACTTCTTCTAAATTTTCAAGACAATTATCAAAAGAGTTTCCAAAGACAGTTAAATCATCCATGAAAACTTCTAAACAATGCTCAACCATGTCACTGAAAAAGCTTAACATGCATCTTTGAAAAGTCGGCTGCGGGGCATCTACAAATTCCAATAACGGCATTCCACTCTCTAACATGCAAAGTGCACAATGGGCACTCGAATGTTCGGTCTTTCCCTCTTGGTCTTCAAGTGCAATGGGGATTTGATAGTAGCCTGAGTATCCATCAAGAAAGCAGTAGTAGGGGTTTCCTGCTAATCTTTCAAGAATTTGGTCAAGAAAGGGTAAGGGAAAATGGTCTTTTCTAGTGACAGCATTTAATTTTCTATAAACAATGCACATCCTCTAACTAGATGAGACACGAGTTGGCAATAATTCACCCTTTTCATTTTTAACTACTGTAATGCCAGATTTCTTAGGTACTACTTATGTAGGGCTTACACACTTACTATCAGAAATAGGATAGATAATTCCCACATCAAGTAGTTTGAGAACTTCAACCCTAATGACCTCTTTCATGTGTGGATTTAATCTCCTTTGAGGTTGTTGAGATGTTTTGGCATTTTCCTCTAAATGTATTCTATGTGTGCAAATTAAAGGGTTAATGCTTTTTATATCTTTTAAAGTCCACCCAATTGCATTTTTATGCCTTTTAAGCACTTCTATCAACTTACCTTGTTGCTTGCATGTGAGGGATGAAGAAATTACCACTAGATATGTCTGATTCTCCCCAAGATATGCATATTTTAGTCCTTCAGGTAAGGGCTTCAATTCTAGCTTGGGAGCTTCATCTTCCTTGCTTTCATTCATTTGCCCCCAATTCTTCAAATCTTGATTTTGAGCCTTTTTCCATCACCTGTGCACAATCCAATAAAGAGCATATATCAGAAAGATCAGACTCTAGCTCCATGCTTGATTCTAATGAATTCACTAGAGAAGTTTCTAAAGGGTCAGAAGAACTCCCTTTTTGGATGTGATCTTCCACAATAGATTCAATTACATTGGCTCACAACTCATCTTCTTCTTGCATTGTTTGTTTGCACATATTCAAAAACAGCAAGTGGAAGGTCTTGATCCATTGTTGTTGTTTATTCAACTATGATTTTATTTAATTTTCTTAATCATCTTGACACCACCCGTAAAGTGGAGATCTTGATCCATTGTCGACAATCCTTGGCATATCAAATGCTTGATCCTTTCTAGATGATGTATGGTTCTTCCTTACCGACACGAATCTAGTTAGGAACCTTGATTTGTTGTAGACATATGGTGATTGGCACATTGGATGCTTGAACCCATTTACAAGACGTGGTATAAATATTGGTAATGAAACAAATATAATTCATATAACTAAAATGTGTTAATTATCCTTATTTGAAATATCAAGGGCGGATCCCCTAACCTTAGCCTTCATTGTTATTGTGTTAATTCCTCTTGTATTTTAATTATTCTAGTGTTTATGAACTTTTTATTTTATTTACTATGGTAGGTTCTACCACCTTATGAAATTGTTCTTTAATTTACTATGGTTGGTTATACCACCTATCTCCATGGATGGTTTTAACTCCTCTTGCTTTTTGATTTTATATTTGAATGGTCGATCATACCACCTACCATCTTACATACTTGTTGATATTATCTTCTCATATCTTTGAATCATCATATCGTATTTGCTTAGCTTATAATTTGAGCGCTAAAATCTCCTTCCTCGTGGATCGACCCCAGTCTCAACGGGTTTTATTACTTCGACACTCCTATACTTGGGAGACAATCCTTTTTCGGATGTGTCAAGTTTTTGGCGCCGTTGCCGGGGAAGGTAAAAAATTGGCGTGCAAAATTGTAAGTATTCTCTTTTCTCATCTTAGATCTAAATTTTTTATTTTTTTGTGTGTTCATCTTTTCCTCTCCCTTCTTCTCTCTTTCTTGCATGAAAATTTGGTCACGAACATTTAGTGGTAGACTTGTTAGAAAAACATCATCTTCCTTAGAAAACATGGCCGACAATCGTGAGGAAATATTTACGGATGAAAGGGACAACCGTTCGCAACAAAATGATCAAAACCAACGAAGAACCCTCAAAGACTACATGAATCCGGTAAGGACTAGTGCACCATCTTGTGTAGTTTCTCCTCTAGATTCAATCCATTTCAATTTCAAACCAAGTTTTGTTCGACTTCTACCCACTTTTCATGGCCTTGACATAGAGAACCAATATTCGCACTTGAAACTCTTTGAAGAGGTATGTAGCTCCTACACTGACCCAAATTGTAGCATAAACACCATTAGATTAAAGCTTTTTTTCTTTTTCTTTAAAAGATAAAGCTAGAACATGGCTACAAAATTTGAGGTCGAATTCCATTAGTTCATGGGATGAGATGAAACAACAATTTTTGAAAAATTTTTTTCCTACCCATAGAACAAATTCTCTTAAAAGACAAATTTCTGATTTCTCTCAGAAACAAGGGGAAACCCTTTAACAATGTTGGGATAGATATAAGGAACTACTTAATACCTGTCCTCACCATGGTTTCGAAACTTGGAGAATAGTTGCACACTTCTCTGAAGGGTTAACACCTCAAGATAGGCAACTAGTAGAATTAATGTGTAGAGGAGAATTTAAAGAAAAAGACCCTAAGGAAGCACTTGACTTCCTAGATTTCTTAGCAGAAAAGGCACAAAATTGGGACACTGCTGGCACCTATGAGGTACCAAGCAAGGCCCAAACCTCGACATCCAATAGAGGTATTTACAACCTTAGGTAAGACCATGACCTTCAAGCCAAATATGCATCCCTAGCTAGAAAAGTCGAGGCTTTAGAAATGAAAAAGAGTGGTCAATTGAATTCTATTCAAGAAATGTCTGTAACATTTGTGATGACAATGACCATTCTACTGATAATTGTCCAACTTTGCCTGCCTTTAGGGAATGTCTCCATGAAGAAGCCAATGCCTTGAACACTTTCAAAAGGACAAATCACAATCCATATTCACAAACCTACAATCCTGGTTGGAGAAATCATCCAAATTTTAGCTGAAAAAATGACAATCATGCACAATCTTCACAAGTCCCTTTTCAAGCACAACAAAATTTTCAAAATCATGCATATGCTCCTCCTCCTAGGAATGACCTTCAAGAAACATTGCATTCATTCATTACAAAGCAAGAGACTTTCAATAGCCAAACTGCTCAAACATTAGCAAATTTGTCAGAAACTCTTGCAAAAATTTGCATCTACATTTAGCATCCAAGAGAAGGGAAAATTTCCTTCTCAAACATTGCAAAACCCCAAAGATCAATCTAACTCAAATGCAAGGAGTTCAAATAACCATTATTTTGACCAAGCCAAGTCAGTCATGACCCTTCGCAATGTTAAGGTTGTTGAAAAACACATTCCTAATCCTTGTGAGAAAGAAGAAGAATCGATCTCTAAAGGACAGGAAGAGGCTGCCAACCCAACACCTAGCGAAGAAGAAACCAAATCCTTATCTGTGCCTCCATTTCCTTAAGCTTTAGCTACACCAAAGAAGCCAACTCACAATTCTAAAATCTTTGAAATTTTCAAACAGGTAAAGGTCAACATTCCCTTGCTTGATGTGATCAAACAGGTACCTTCTTATGCAAAAGTTTTGAAAGACTTGTGCACTGTGAAAAGAAAACTGAATGTGAAAAAGAAGGCCTTTCTAGCTGAGCATGTAAGTGCTATTCTTCAAAATAATAATACAGTGAAATACAAGGATCCAGGTTGTCCTACAATTTCATGTGTTATTGGAGAGCATAAAATTGAACAAGCTTTACTTGATCTTGGTGCTAGTGTGAATTTGCTTCCATATTTGGTTTTTCAGAAACTCAATTTAGGTGAGTTAAAACCGACTTCTGTGACTCTTTTGCTTGCTGATAGATCAATTAAAGTACCAAGAGGAGTAGTAGAAGAGGTGTTAGTTCAAGTCGATAAATTCATTTACCCAGTGGATTTTATTGTCTTGGACACACAACCAGTGAAAGTAAGTAATTCAATTCCTGTCATTTTACGGCGTCCATTTCTAGCTACCTCTAATGCTTTGATTAATTGCAGGAATGGAGTCATGAAGCTATCTTTTGGGAACATGACATTGGAACTTAATGTTTTCAACATGTGCAAACAACCACATGAAGAAGAAGATGAAATTGAGGAGGCTAATATGATCGAATCTATTGTGGAAGGTCACATCCAAAAAGGGAGTTCTTCTGACCCTTTGAAAACTTGTCTAGTGAATTCATTAGAATCAAGCATGGAACTAGAGTCTAATCTTTCTGATATATGTTCTTTATTGGATTGTGCATAGGTGATGGAAAAAGGCTCAAAATCAAGATTTGAAGAATTGGGGCAAATGAATGAAAGCAAGGAAAATGAAGCTCCCAAGTTAGAATTGAAGCCCTTACCTGAAGGACTGAAATATGCATATCTTGGGGAGAATCAGACATATCCGGTGGTAATTTCCTCATCCCTCACATGCGAGCAACAAGGTAAGTTGATAGAAGTGCTTAAAAGGCATAAAAATGCAATTGGGTGGACTTTAAAAGATATAAAAGGCATTAACCCTTTAATCTGCACACATAGAATACATGTAGAGGAAAATGCCAAAACATCTCAACAACCTCAAAGGAGATTAAATCCACACATGAAAGCGGTCATTAGGGCTGAAGTTCTCAAACTACTTGATGTGGGAATTATCTATCTTATTTCTAATAGTAAGTGGGTAAGCCCTACACAAGTAGTACCTAAAAAATCTGGCATTACAGTTGTTAAAAATGAAAAGGGGGAATCATTGCCAACTCGTGTCTCATCTAATTGGAGGATGTGCATTGATTATAGAAAATTAAATGCTGTCACTAGAAAAGACCATTTTCCTTTACCTTTCCTTGACCAAATTCTTGAACTGTCTCTTATACACATCTAGATGTGTATAAGAGACAGGATGGATACTCAGGCTACTATCAAATCCCCATTGCACTTGAAGACCAAGAAAAGACCACATTCACGTGCCCCTTTGGCAATTTTGCATTTAGGAGAATGCCTTTTGGACTTTGTAATGCCCCAGCCACTTTTCAAAGATGCATGTTAAGCATTTTCAGTGACATGGTTGAGCATTGTTTAGAAGTTTTCATGGATGATTTAATGGTCTTTGGAAACTCTTTTGATAATTGTCTTGAAAATTTAGAAAAAGTCCTAAAAAGGTGTGTAGAAAAAGGTCTTATTTTGAATTGGGAAAAATGTCATTATATGGTCACTTCAGGAATTGTTTTAGGTAATGTGGTGTCTTCTAAAGGAATTGAAGTGGATAAAGGAAAAGTGGAATTAATTTCCCATTTGCCTCCACCAAAAACAGTTAAAGAGGTTCGTTCATTCTTAGGGCATGCTGGATGTTATAGGAGGTTCATAAGAAATTTCAGTGCTATATCTAAACCTCTTTGTAACCTGATTATTAAAAGATACTTCCTTTGAATGGACTCAAGGAATGTCAAATGCCTGTGATACAACTAATTGGACTTTTAAACAACGGCTCCAATTATGCCAATCTCTGATTGGTCTTGCCTGTTGAATGATGTCGAGCAAGTGGACTATGCCGTTGGTGCTGTCTTAGGACAAAGAAAAGAAGGTAAGCCTTATGTAATATACTATGAAAGTAGGACTTTAAATGATGCACAAATGAATTACACAACAACTGAGAAAGAACTACTTGCAGTAGTATTTGCATTGGACAAATTTCGATCTTATTTAATTGGCTCTCAAACAATTGTTTACACTGACCATGCAGCTGTGAGATATTTAATGACTAAACAGGATGCAAAACCTAGATTGATACGGTGGATCTTATTGCTCCAAGAATTCAACATCACAATAGAGGATAAGAAAGGAGCCGAAAATGTCATTGCTAATCATCTTTCAAGACTAACGACAGAGACATTAATTGAAACTTCACCTATCAATGATTCTTTTCCTGATGAATTTTTATTTTCTGTTGCTACTGAACCTTGGTTTGCTAACATTGTAAATTTTCTTGCGACAGGGAAAATGCCACCTCATTGGAATGCTCAAGACAAAAGAAAATTTTTAACCGAGGTGAAAAATTTTTACTGGGATGACCCATATCTGTTCAAATATGGTCCAGCCCAAATAATGAGAAGATGCATACCCGACAATGAGGTAAGTAGTGTCATTAACTTTTGTCATTCTGAAGCATGTGGAGGACTTTTTCATCTAGAAAAACAGCTGCTAAGATCTTACAATGTGGATTTTATTGGCCCACCTTATTTAAAGATGCACATGCATTTTGTAAAACGAGTGAAAATTGTCAAAAATTGGGATCCATTTCAAAAAGAAACATGATGCCTTTAAATCCCATTCTTGTTGTTGAAATCTTTGACTGTTGGGGTATTGATTTTATGAGACCCTTTCCACCGTTATTTGGTTTTGTGTACATCCTTGTTGGAGTAGACTATGTTTCAAAATGGGTCGAGGCAATTCCATGTCGAAACAATGATCACAAAACAGTTGTCAAATTCTTGAAGGAGAATATCTTAAGTAGATTTGGAATTCCTCGAGCCATTATTAGTGATGGGGGTACACATTTTTGTAACAAACCATTTGAAAATTTAATGAAGAAATATGGAATAACCCATAAAATTTCTACACCTTATCACCCACAAACAAGTGGACAAGTTGAATTAGCTAATAGGGAGATAAAACAGATCTTAGAAAAAACAGTTAACCCAAATCGTAAAGATTGGTCTTTAAAACTTAATGATGCACTTTGGGCTTACCGAACTGCTTTTAAAACATCATTAGGAATGTCTCCTTATAGACTAGTTTATGGAAAACCTTGTCACTTGCCTGTGGAAATTGAGCATAAAGCTTATTGGGCCATTAAAACATTCAACACAAATTTGAATGATGCTTGCAAGTTACGTAAACTCCAACTGAGTGAACTTGAAGAAATCAGGAATGCGGCTTATGAAAATTCTAAAATCTAAAAAGAAAAAATGAAGGTTTTTAATCATAAATTCATTTTTAGAAAATCTTTTGAACCTTCACAAAAAGTTCTTTTGTATGATTCAAGATTGCATTTGTTTCCTGGTAAACTTCGGTCTCGTTGGACTGGGCCTTTCATTGTAAAAAATGTTTTTCCTCATGGAGCAGTTGAAATTGAGAATCCAAAGAATGGTAATGTGTGTAAAGTTAATGGACAACGGTTTTAAAAACCATTCTTTGAAAATTTTGACCAAAACGAAGAGTCCATTGCTTTAATTGATCCTTTTTAAGGATTGATTTTCCCGGTCAAGTGGCGATACGGTACTCCGTGGCTTTTAAAGTCGGTTTTTCAGTTCCCTAAAAACTGTTGCTCACCTTGCATCCATTTTCTTTTCTTCTCTCTCATTTTCTTCACATGGATACCATTCTCTGAAAATTGCACAAACATTTTCCCTTTCTTCCTCAAAATGATTTGCTTAAAATTTACAAAGCTCGCATAGAAAGACTAAGGATGTTGATGCGTAAGGGTATGCCTGCTGATTTAAGATGGTTAATGGAAGCCAAGGTTCGATTCTCTTGTGAGTTTTCAGATAATCTTGTTTCCCATATGCCAGGTTTGAGAAAAAGCTCTTATGCCAAAAAGCGAAGAGCGAAAAGGTTACAAGTTTGTCCCAGATGTGCAAGATGGACTTGTAACCAGCGTTGCCGCTCCTTGGGATATTTGTCTAACAATCGAGAGGATAAACTACAGTTCATCAAGAATGGACTGAGAAAGGAGTCTTTGGATGATATCCGAACGACTCTTGAGACGCATTCTTGTGGACTTGTGCAGCGTGAAATTTTTAATTTGTGGACACAATTCCGAGATGAGCAGGAACGCTATAGTCTTGGGAATTTGACTCAAAACGACTCTGTTTGCCAGTTTATAAGAAAACTGGATGGGAAGCATATCCCCAACTCAGAGAAGGTGTTTAAGCCGTTTCTGGACGTAAAACCAGAGGAAGATGTGAGCCACAGTCACAACTACCTGTACATATGAATGCGTGCCATCATTTTTGAATTTTAATACCTCATAGCTGTCATTTTTGAATTTGTATCGTTTGTTTGACTTATGGTGTCTTATTTCATCATCTTTTGAATTTTTTGTGCATTATTGTCAACTTTTTCAACAAACAATCGAGCTCCCTAGATAGATATCATCATTAGCATACCTTTTTGCACTCCATAAATACAACATGTCTTGTTCTCTTCTTCACACATAGTTAGAGAGTTACATAGACATGGAGGGAACTTCAAAACGTCGAATCCAAAGGATATGTGTATTCTGTGGATCTCGACCAGGTAAAAGTGAAGAGTTCGTAGAAGTAGCGAATTATCTTGGTAGGATACTGGCTGAAAGAAAGATTCATGTGGTTTATGGGGGAGGTAGCCTCGGGTTAATGGGTTGCGTATCAACAGCTGCAAATGTAGGAGGTAGTCAAGTGTTAGGAGTTATTCCTAAAGCTTTGGCTGTAGAAAGCATTGTTGGAAAAACGGTTGGGAAGGAGTTACAGGTCTCCTCTATGCATGAACGCATGGCACATATGCTCATCAATTCAGATGCCTTTATTGCTTTACCAGGGGGCTTTGGCACTCTTGAAGAAATTTTTCAAATTGCCTCTTGGGCCCAACTGAATCTCCATCAAAAACCCATAGGTTTGTTAAATGTTAACAATTTCTTTGATCCTTTAATAAGTTTTGTTGATGCAGCTGTAGAACAAAATTTTATCCCATATTGGGCGAGAAAGATCCTTGTTTCTGCCACTTCTGCTGGTGAGTTACTTGACAAATTACAAGAAGTTGAGTATGAACCTGACCCAGATAGTACTCAAATTAATTGGGCAGGAGGGCAAAACAAAAAGTGCAAATTGGATTTGAATCTCCGTTTGTAATTTTTTTCTTCTTGTCCGTTATTTTATTTTATTTTATTTTTAGCATGTTATTTTATGAGTCTTTCAGGTCATCTCTCTTGAATAACAGAAGCTTCAGGTAATGTCTCATATACTTTATCTCTCTACATTTAAACATTGAGGACAATGTTTCATTTGGTTGGGGGGGAAGGATAATAGACATAAGTGTGTCTTGAATTTTCTTTTTTCTTGAAAAAAAAACCGAGTTAGTAATTAGATTCAGAGTGCGGTGTAAGGAGTTCAAATCCTCTTGAGACGCATTCTGGGTCAAGAATGGCAGAGTAGGGAGGGCCAGTTTGAACTCTTGAAACCCATTCTAACCAATTTATCATTTTATTTTAATCTTGTGAACTCATTTTAGCTAACTTGATATTATTTAGTCTTGATTTTTGAATTTATAACAAGGAGGTCTTATTCATTTTCTGTTGAATTATGCAATAATCTATGAACTTCACAACCTTTATCATTGTAAAAAAAAAATTGTGTGCACTTATGTACTCATAAGCAAATATTCATTGAACCGTGTTTTCACACACACACACATACCTTATGCATGATTGTCGGGTCGCAAAATGAAAAATGTTGTAAATTGAGTCTTTGTTTTGTTGAGGATCAACAACACAAAGGGAAGGGGGAAAGTTAACAAAAAAAAGCAAAACAAAAAAAACAAAGAAGAGAAAAAAATAGCAATTGTGGATAAAGTTTCGTCTAGTAGCCTCCTTAATTCGAGCAATCATTTCAAGGCACCGAGGGGTGCCTTAACACTAATACCCTAAGACCAACGGGTTTGGGGAGCTATTGGCCCAAAGCTCGCTACATGATTGTAAAGAGAAAAGTTTCTGGGATTGAAAACATTGCACTATCCACAAGTTTCTAAGCAAAAATAAAGCATCGGCAATCCGAGTCGTTAAGCTCGAAGGGTGTCTTAACACCTAATGCCCTAAGGCCAACTGGTCTGGGAGTCATTAGCCTAAGACTCGCTACATGGGTTAAAGATGCATCTTTCAAAAAAAAAAAAAAAGAAAAAAAAATGTATAAAATGAATGAATATCCCCTACCTAAGGTTGTTAGCCTTAACAAATACTAGAACCGATATGGCTTATTTCTAATAAGCCCCATAGTCATGTGTGTCGACTGAGCACAAAAAGAAGGTTTATTGATATCTTGACTGAAGGGTACGTGAGTCATATAAAAAAAAAATCAGTTGAGAGTTTGTTTATTTGGATAAAATCAAGGAGAGTGCAATAAATGACCACCTTGATGTAAAATTCTATAAATCACTTCTAAATAATAACGCTTTAATTGCTAGGGACTAGCAATAAGCTAGTTGGGGGGTGTGATAAACAGTTAAATATGCATGTTTAATAAGAGTTTAATTCATCATATTGCATTAATAGTGTCATTAAATTCCTCAACTTAAGCATATTTGTAGCATTTGCATCTTTGGAATTATTTTCTCTTAAATTTGGTTTTGTTATAGGTTCGGTAAAATGGGCATAAATCTCTATTTATAGATCAGAATGGTGCAATTCTTAATGTTTTGGAAAGCTGATTCAATTGTCTACAAGATTGTATTTCACAAGCATCATCAAATTCGGACTCTTATTGGACCAAAATTGGGCTTGAAATGAACCCATCTATAGTCTCGGCCCAGTCTAACCAAGCCTCAGTATTTGGACTGTATCTCTCAAAATACTTATCCAAATTGTGCAAATCAATATGTTCTAGAAATCTGAGAGATATATCTACAACTTTCATGAGGACATGTGATTAAAATTCTCAACATTTCAATGTCAAAATTGATGGTCAAAGTCGGTGCCTAATGATCCCAATTGTCAAAGATATTTAAAACTAATATTTGACAATTATGCCCTTGTAATTTGACAAGTTTGCCCCTGGATGTATCTATAAATAGAGGTGCCTTGTGACCCATTAGAGCATCTTGGCCTTGGCTGGAACATTTTGGCTTTGGCTAGGATCTTGTATTGTGTTTTGTGTGTTTATGTTATTAATGAATTTTCTTTTTCTTGCATTTTATTTTCTTTCTCTTATAATGTCTTTCTAATTTCTCTTTTGCTAAGGTGAAAGGGTGAAACCCTTGATATGAGAATAAGGATTCTCTAACCCTTAACATGTGCTTAATAATCTTAATCTTATAATGTTTATTCAATATGATTTATTTAATTTCTTAATCAATCTTGACACCACTCGTAAAGTGGAGGTCTTGATCCATTGTCGACAATCCTTGGCACATCAAATGCTTGAATCCTTTCTAGATGATGTATGGTTCTTCCTTACCGACACGAATCTAGTTAGGAACCTTGATTTGTTGTAGACATATAGTGATGGGCACATTGGATGCTTGAACCCATTTACAAGAAGTGGTATAAATATTGGTAATGAAACTAATATAATTCATATAACTAAAATGGGTTAATTATCCTTATTTGAAATATCAAGGGCGGATCCCCTAACCTTAGCTCTCATTATTATTGTGTTAATTTCTCTTGTATAATAATTATTCTATTGTTTATTAACTTTTTATTTTATTTACTATGGTAGGTTCTACCACCTTATGAAATTGTTCTTTAATTTACTATGGTTGGTTATACCACCTATTTCCATGGATGGTTTTACCTCCTCTTGCTTTTTGTTTTATATTTGAATGGTCGGTAATACCGCCTACCATCTTACATATTTATTGATATTCTCTTGTTATTTCTTTGAATCATCCATATCACATTTATTTAGCTTATAATTTGTAACGCTTAAATTCCCTTCCTCGTGGATCGACCCCGGTCTCACCGGGTTTTATTACTTCGACACTCCTATACTTGGGAGGCAATCCTTTTTTGGATGTGTCACTTATAGATCGGTGGAGTCAGGAATTTGAGTCCCGAAGAGGAAATTAAATGATGAATGAGAAATCTTTAAGATATGTAAATGAAATTAAGGAACTTTTGTTTAAGAAAGAATGTAGATAAACAAATGATAAGTATTAAAAAAGGATAATGTCATGGGCTACTCTTATTTTTTTGACTTAATATCGTGCATATAGGTAATTTATATTTTCTTCTAATTTAATTCTATATTTTAAAAAATTTATCGTAGACCTCTCTTTTATTAAATATATCATTAAATAATATCATTTTTTTATCTAATGTTATTACAATTACCAAAATACGCTTAACAAAATAAAATAAAAATACCCAAAAATCCTCCTTTAAAATTGTTTATCTAGCCATTAAACCTCGTCCAGAATTTCCATGATGCACTGCTGGTTTCAACTTCTGAATCATCTGATTGGACCTCTATTGAGAACAAAGCATCTTCTGGATCATTTGACCAGTAATACCATTCATCTGAAAATTCTGGCTCATTGATAAGTTGAAGAAGTCTGATTGGAGCTTTCTTTTTCTGCTTGCATTGCCTGGCAAAATGTCCATTCTTTCCGCAAATAAAACATTTGCCTGATTGCTTTAGGAACTTTCGCTTTTTGACAAAACGATACTTAGTCTTTATACTCTGCTTCCAAGACTTGGCAAATTTTTTCTTAGAATTCTTCTCTTTTTTGCACTTGCAATGGGATAGATGAGAACATCCAAATTCTTGCGGCTTTTTGTTGTAGTATTTTGTAAGAGAAGTTTTCTCAATCTGCTTCATGTGCTTTTTGAGATCCTGATTGCGACAATGAGTTTGAATCACTTCTGTGGCTAACTGATAGAGACTGGCGAGGCTGTATGGTGCAAGATCAGTTATCCCATCTGCTTTTAGTTTTGCTTCAAGCATCTCTGCTACTGGAACTGGCATATTAAGAACAAAAGTTCTTTTGATTGTATCCGACTGGTTGTTAAATTTGAAGTAGAGAGATTCTTGTTTGAGGAAATATTGCTCAAGCATTTGGACATCACAGCACTTATTCTAAAGATATTCTTTCTCAGCAATTTCGCTTTCTTGCTCTCCAGTACCAAAGAAATGAGCAACTATATATCTGATTAACTCATTATATGGTTGATCATGACTAAGGATATACTCCTTTTCTGCCACAGTAAATGTATCTGCCCACCATATTCTCAAGGATCCAAGAAATCCTGAGACAAGTCGAAGAGTGACTGCTCGTTTGCTAAGATGTGGAGCGTGTTGTATTTCTCCTTAACATCTTTTCAAAATATGCTGGTCTTTCTTCTAGTTTTAGACCATCAATATTCCAAAATGTTTTTACATTTGGAGCGTTTGGCACCTGAATCTGAACATCAAGCTCTTCTTGATTTTCTTGATTTTGGTTTTCACCAACATTTGCCGAAGAAGATACTCCTGATGTTTCTCCTCTGCTCATGTCTGGCTTAAACTGAGGAGTTCTCGTTCTGAATCTACCAGTAGTATCAACATATGTCAGATTTGCAGGAATATGTGGCTGCTCCATCATAACCGGTTCAGCAACTGAGGAAGATAAAGATTCAGAAGAATTGTTTGATCCATCTGATGTAGAACCAGATTGATCATCATCCCAACCAGAGGCATGAATAGGCCATGGTTGCACATGTGGCATTTCGTAATTTCTCCAAAAGCCTTTGACACTGTTACCCGTAGGACTTTCTTCCCAAATATCAGAATTCTTTCTTGGCTTATCTTTCTTCCAAGAAATCTTCTTTTTCTTCTTTTGCTCAAAGTATCTCCGCTGCTCTTCACGAACTTGATTCAGAAAATAGTCACTGTCAACTCCAGTACTGACAATCATGTTAATTGGACGAGGTTTTTCATGAGCATCTGAAAGTTGTTTGACTGTTAGCTTGTGAACTTTCTTCAGTCGCCTGCGTATCTCTTGAAGTTCTTGCTTAATCTGCTATTGCTGCTCAGCAATGGCTTCTAACGCTCTGTTTTGTTGTAGAGCATTAGTGTTGTGCCAGTTGACCGCCTTTTCAATAGGACCAAACTCCGTTGGATCAAGCTTTTGAACAACCCAGCTTCCAGCAACATAATTTCCAGAGGCATTAGAGACAAAATCCTTTTCTGGAAATTTGAACATATTGATGGATCCGCCATATTTCACTGAATGAGATCTTGGAAGGAAATAAGTTCTGGGCATATGAGTGCAAGATCTAGGATTCTTGCCATCCAGCTGACACTTTTCACAATGATAGATAGGAATTGATTCTCTTGGAAAAGAAACTGAGGTTCTACCATCATCCATCTGGTATGAAATACTAGCCGAGTCTCTCGTGTGTCTATCCCTTGTATTCCACATCAGATGGATGATGATCAATTACGAAATGCCATTCTCGCGTCAAAGGCTTTTGGAGAAATTACGAAATGCCACATGTGCAACCATGGCCTATTCATGCCTCTGGTTGGGATGATGATCAATCTGGTTCTACATCAGATAGATCAAACAATTCCTCTGAATCTTTATCTTCCTCAGTTGCTGAACCGGTTATGATGGAGCAGCCACATATTCCTGCAAATCTGACATATGTTGATACTACTGGTAGATTCAGACAGAGAACTCCTCAGTTTAAGCCAGACATGAGCAGAGGAGTAACATCAGGAGTATCTTCTTCGGCAAATGTTGGTGAAAACCAAAATCAAGAAAATCAAGAAGAGCTCGATGTTCAAATTCTGGTGCCTAACACTCTAAATGTTAAAACTTTTTGGAATATTGATAGTCTGAAATCGGAAGAAAGGCCAGCATATTTTGAAAAGATGCTAGCTTGGGCAGAAGGAGAAATTCAACATGCTCCACATCTTGTAAAAGAGCAGTCACTCTTAGACTTGTCTCAGGATTTCTTGGATCCTTGAGAAGATGGTGGGCAGAAATATTTACTCTGGTAGAGAAAAAGTATATCCTTAGTCATGATCAACCATATAATGAGTTAATCAGATATATAGTTGCTCATTTCTTTGGTACTGGAGAGCGAGAAAGCGAAATTGCTGAGAAAGAATATCTTCAGAACAAGTGCTGTGATGTCCAAATGCTTGAGCAATATTTCCTCAAACAAGAATCTCTCTACTTCAAATTTAACAACCAGTCGGATACAATCAAAAGAACTTTTGTTCTTAATATGCCAGGCCCAGTAGCAGAGATGCTTGAAGGAAAACTGAAAGCAGATGGGATCACTGATCTTGCACCATACAGCCTTGCAAGTCTCTATCAGTTAGCAACAGAAGTGATTCAAACTCATTGTCGCAATCAGGATCTCAAAAAGCACATGAAGCAGATTGAGAAAACTTCTCTTACAAAATACTGCAACAAAAAGCCGCAAGAATTTGGATGTTCTCATCTATCCCATTGCAAGTGCAAAAAAGAGAAGAATTCTAAGAAAAAATTTGCCAAGTCTTGGAAGCAGAGTATAAAGACTAAGTATCGTTTTGTCAAAAAGCGAAAGTTCCCAAAGCAATCAGGCAAATGTTTTATTTGCGGAAAGAAGGGACATTTTGCCAGGCAATGCAAGAAGAAAAAGAAAGCTCCAATCAGACTTCTTCAACTTATCAATGAGCCAGAATTTTCAGATGAATGGTATTACTGGTCAGATGATCCAGAAGATGCTTTGTTCTCAATAGAGGTCCAATCAGATGATTTAGAAGTTGAAACCAGCAGTGCATCAGAAGTTATCATGAATATTCCTCGTGAGGTACCTATTGATCTTACTATGCAGTCAGGTCCAATTTTTCGCCCATATGTCAAAGTGGTAATTCAAATTTCTGATCAAGACCAAGTTGCACTCTCTGCACTTATTGATACTGGAGCAGTTTCCTCTATAATCCATAGCAACTGTCTTCCAAAGTCTCTATTTATTCCTACAGTAGTCCGATTTTCAGCCGCTAGTGGAGATTTGTTTCAAAGCAGCAAATGCACTAGAGCTATTAATCTATTGCCATTTCATAAACGGCATAGCTTTTTTGCATTTGATCAGTCAGGCGAAGATCTATTGCTTGGGATGGATTTCCTAAGTATTCTCTCTCCATTCACTTTTCATCCTGAAGGATTTGCATTCACCATGCTTGATCCTGTTACTCATACCTCTCGTTCTTGTCTTTTACCATGGATAGAGAAATTCTCCATCTCCAGGAGGGGTGAAAATGTCAAATCTCTTGCTCCAAAGTTTGAAACAGAGCACAAAGAACTTCTAGAATGCTGTGGAGATGTTCCAAACAAGTTCTGGTCTCGAGAACAATATTTTGTTTCTCTCCCTTACAAAGATAATTGGGAGATGCCACATCAAACAGCTTCACATCCAGGATTACCACATGATGAAGATCTTTGCAGAGAAGAAATCTCTAAACTTCTCAAAATAAATCTCATCAGTCCTTCAAAATCTGAATGGGCAAGTCAAGCTTTCTACGTCAACAACAGAGCTGAGCGTGTTCGTGGAAAGAAAAGATTCTGTATTGATTACAGAAAGCTCAATGACTGTTTGCGAGATATTCGATATCCTGTTCCAAGAAAGATTTGTCTCTTAAAGAGAATGGCTAAGTCAAAGATCTACTCAAAGTTCGATATGAAGTCAGGATTTTGGCAGGTGGGAGTCAGAAAAGAAGATCGCTACAAAACAGCTTTCATTGTGCCACATGGTCACTATGAGTGGAACGTGATGCCTTTTGGTCTGAAGAATGCTCCTTCAGAATATCAGCACAGAATGGATGACGTGTACAAAGACATAATTAACTTTTGTCTTGTATACGTTGATGATGTCCTTATCTTCAGTCATAATGACGAAGATCATGTCCAGCATCTTAAACAGTTCAAGAGTTTAACTTTTGAGCATGGCTTGGTCTTATCCGAAAGAAAGATGTTCATTGGAATCCCAGAAGTAGATTTCCTTGGATTGCATATCAAAGATGGCTACACAAAGCCAATGCCACATATTGCTGAAAAGATATTCTTGTTCCCTGACAAGTTGACAAGTAGAAAGATGATTCAACAATTCTTGGGAATCGTCAATTATGCAGGAGATTATATAAAGAATTTGTCCAGATACACTAGCAAAATCTCAAGGCATATAAGGAAGAAAGCAGCAGCCTGGTCTGACGAAGCGACACAAGCTGTAATTGATTTAAAAGAAAAATGCAGGTCTCTTCCTCCTTTAAAGATTCCTGACACGGGACAACTCATCCTTCAGACTGACGCAAGTGACAAATTTTGGGGAGCAGTGCTACTTGAACAAGAAGGGAGCTACAGAAGAATTTGTGCATATAAATCCGGGCAGTTCTCAGACTCTCAACAACACTATCCTTCATCCAAGAAAGAAGTGTTAGCGGTCATCAACGCTATCAAAAAATTTCAATTTCATCTCTCTCTTGAAGAATTTGTGGTTGAAACAGACTACAAATATTTCGAGGGATTGCTTAGAAGAAGAGAAGGAGAGATTCCAGATCCTCAACTCGCTAGATGGTTAGAGTCTCTTTCGAGATTCAAGTTCAAGGTTCGCTACATCAAAGGTGAATCAAACATGTTAGCAGATTTTCTGTCCAGACTAATTCCTAGACCTATTCAAGTGATAACAATGGCTTCCAGTTCCTCTAAGCCATACATGCTGGGTCAAGATGCCTTTGAAAGAAGACAGGAAGGTCTCAGAAGGAGAAAACTTCCTCAAACTCTTGAAGATTACAAAGGCAAAACAATAATGGAACCACCAGGTCTAACAAAAATGAAAGGAACAGAATTCCTTTATGATCTTCCATCATTCTGTTCTCTTTTGCCTCCAGAAATCAGAACAGATATTGAAGATCGGGTGTTTTATGCACGTGACTATCCAGAAACATCAGATAAAACTTTTGGAAGAACGTGGGATCTTTTATATCAATGCATGATGAGTCCTAGCACAGAAGAAAGGAGATTTCAATTGCTTTCTCCTTCACCAAATCCAGATCAAATTTTTGAGACGGTCTACCAGATCTCTCCAAATTTTCATGTGGTCCATGATGAAGACACAAATTGGGGTCATTCAGTCATACCTGAAGCTTCTCCTCTAGGATACTATTCCTATTGGATATTGTTCAACCTATATCCAATAGCGATGGTATTTGGTCCTGTATTAATTCACAGGAGCAGAAGGTATAACCCTAATCGATGGTTTGATCGGATGTTCTCTCCAATCTTTGAAGATCTCTTAACGCTTACGCTCAAAGGTGGATTTCAAATTGTCCACAAAATGATAGTAATTTTTCAGTTAAGCGATATATGGGGAAGAACAAGAGAGCCCTTTATTGAGCCAATTATCCATGATCATATGAGTGATGATATCCAGACGTGTTGGGAAGGATGTTTGCACGCAAGAAAGAGATTGGCAGAAGTCTATCAAATGTCGTTACTATACTGTACTCACAGTCCTGTCTCAGACAATGTCCTCAATTCACCAGATCTCTTCTATAAAGAAAGGATAAAAAGTCTAGAGCTCGTAAATGACAGTTCTGAAGATGAGTCGATTCAAGAATATCGGCATGATTACCATGAATGGCTTCGCAAGCAAGGAAGAGCCAATGAGATTCAGAATCCTTCACCACCATGGGAAGATCTTGACGAAAGATGGGAAGATTGGCCACAGCCACAACTGCCTAACGAACCAGTTGATCCACAACTTCCACCAATCAATCAAGTTCCATGGCAGGATGATTTCTTCTTCGATAATGATGAAGATTGAAGCGGAAGCAAAGTGGACCCGTCAGCGAAAGCAATGGTGAATAGACATGATGTGACTTGATGTGACATAAAGCAATAAAGCATGAGTTGAGTCATGCTAGTCTAATGATGTTGTATTGTCCTTATGTGTGAGTCATGTAGTGAGGTATCCAGTGTAATGATGATAATGATAAGGTGTGAGTTGTAAAGTAGTGTAAACGTGTAAAGGAGATTCCTTAGAGATAAGGAAGCATCCTAGCATAGTATCCTGGCTTGGCCTATATAAAGGATACTTGGGCTTTGTATTGGGACACGGAATACTAGCCGAGTCTCTCGTGTGTCTATCCCTTGTGTAATCCCTTTCTCTAGTAATGGAATCATAGCTTGTACTCTGAGCCTCGTTGTATTAATTTCCAGAATTTCCCAAACCAAATACCCAGATATCCTTCAACAGAATTCAATTCGATCCTTAATAAAAAAATCTCAAAAAATCCTAAAAAGCATACCAAAAAATCCTTCGATACAATTCAACCCGATCTTCAATCAAAAATCTAAAAAATTCCCACAAGACATACCTAGAAATCCTTCAACACAATCCTTTGGAAGCTTTTGATAATATATGAAAAAAAAATGATACAGATGACACCTCTGATTTTCACCTCGTAAAACAATAAGAAGAAATAAAAAGATTGGATTTTGAAGCAGCCAGGGTTGTGAAAGTTTGAAACTTTGAAAAAGTTTCTTGAAAGCATTTTCAAACAAAGAGTAGACTGTGTCTTGATGGTAGTGAACTCCTCAGCCCACCGTTGTTGACTGACTTGATTGGAAGCGAAAACATCATGGCCGCCGCCACCGCCACCGCCACCAGTGCTAGTCAATCTATCAACGTTAGCAACGGCATGAGCAGCCTTGGCCATGGAGATAACAGCTATGGCGTGCTTGTTGGCATCCAAGTTTGCATCAAATGAGGCTACTGAAGCATCAAGCTTTGGAGGCATGAGAGGGCGTGTTACGGCCCACGACCTTTTTTAAATTAAAGAAGCCTTGGCCCAAGTTTGAAATTGATAAATAACCCATTGGAAGTTAGAATCTAGCCCAGCCCACAGCCTATTTTTTTCAGTTCTTATGCATTTATATTAGGAATTAATTAAAAAAATTAAAAACAAAAAGAAAGGGAAGGCAGAGAGGGGAAGACGTGAGAAGAGGAAGAAAGGCTTGAGAGGTGGAAATTTTTCTTGTTTTTGGAGGGCTTTTTGAGGTAATTCATCCACCTCCTAGTTAAATTAATTGCATGTTTTGAATTCTATCTTTAGATATGCATTAGAAAAGATTTATTGACATTTGGGAAACTATCTAGAGAGAAATTAGGGAAAGAAAGGAGATTTCTTTGCTTATTTAGGCTTGAATTTCGTGTATCTTAATGAAAATTATATACATTCTTATTCAATTAGAAGAATTAATATGTAATTGATGTAATTTAAAATAAACCCATTTACCCAAAATTTTCTTCATTTATATTTTTTACAAATGTTCCTTAGTTTTGTAGTGGTATGGAAAATTAGTGATGTCCCTGGCCACTTTTAACTCTTGGAAGCACCAAGCGATGGATTTTCAATTTTGTGTTATTTTACCAATATTCCAACAAGTGAGAAATTTGGGGGTTTGTCTGGATATCTTATTTAGTGCTATTAAAGAGTTTTACTTCTCTTTTCCCCTAGGTGACACTGCAGTTTTAACTAAATCCGATCGAGGAAGTGGTTGCCACACAAGTTGATCCACAAGATTGTGAGTAGGAAAATTGTGTTTTTACAAAGATTTGAATTATAAATTATAAATTATTATTTTTATACATGTTAGCAAAGCTTTATTGTATTTAGTAAAACCATTTTTTCCTTCATTTATTTATGAAGTATATTTTATAGTTTCCCAAATGTCATCTATTTAGTTTATTATAAAGGACTGTTTAATATTTTAGAGATTTAAAAGTAAAGTAATTTTCCTAAATTATCTCTAAAATAATGATACGACTCTAAAGTAAATAATTAATTTTATGTTTTATTAAGCTAATATCTAATTCATTCAGTTAGTAGATAGATGGAAGGCTTCGGGACCTGTTCAAACACACATAAAGGCTTTGGGCCATGTGATCTAGGTGCTTGGCTTTTTGGGGGCTACTCTGCACATGCGTTGACCATTATAGTGATTAGGTTGGCCTAAGTGATCCTAGCCCCACCAGGTCATGATCAGCCAAATTAGTTTGGGTACTTGATTAGTAAAACTATGATGATTTAGAAATTAAAATGTGAAATGGTTTTCATGAGATTTACAAACTTAACTCATTTATCAGATTTGAACGTTAAATGCAAACAGAGATATTGTAGAAGATTTTTAAATTAACCTTTAGATTATATGAAAGGTATATAAATGATTTAAAGACTTGCTTCCTTGTTTTGTATATTTTTTAAAATAGTTTCTTAAACAATTTTAGTAAAGCAAAATTTTAACTGTTAAATTTTATGATGTATTATTTTATTTTATGCAAATTTTAATTTTTTAATGACCCTACCCTACTTGCTGAGGTTATACTCACCCATTTTTCTTCTTTTTAAAACCCCTTTTCCCATCATGAGATTGCAATGTTCAGTCAGAGCGCCACTAGCTGCTTGAGTTTGGCCACTTGATGATGCTTTGATAGCAATCTTTTTAATATTTTGTTTCATTATTTTGGATCATTTTTTGTATATGTATTTTTTTTTATATTGTATATTCATCAAGGATTTCCTTTTAGTTTCCTCTTCAAACTTTCTGCTTACTTATCATGCATAAGTTTTTGAGGAAACTGGCATTAAAATCCTGGTTATAAATTTTTGAATTGTAAATTGATTATATTTGAGGTCAGAAGCCATGGTTTGACATGTCGGTTATTTAAGAAACAAATGTTTTATTAGAGGACCTAAGGTCCCAAAAGGAAGTTAATAGTTATGTAAATATTTTGGAATTGTTGAATTTTTGTGTGCTTGGCAAGGGGTTTAGTCCAAAATGCAGGGAAGATTTTGCCAAATTTTCTTTAAATGATATATTTTAATAAGTTGTTTTCTTATCATAGATTTAGGCATGATTCGCTAGTGTTAGCTAGGGGCGGGTCATCAACTTGGTATATGAGCATGGTTTTTAAGATTCTGTTAACTCTCTTTTGTTTGCATATGCATGGTTTTGTAATGATAAAAAAAGCATCATATTTATAGGCATTATCATGAGCCAACATACATGTAGGCCTCACACTAGAGCCATTGGAAGACTGAATCAAATTGCAAATCCTCCACCACCTTCACCACCAGAAGGTAAGGGGGAAAATGAACATAACTATGGAAATTAAGAATAGTCAAATGTGGGAGGGAATGAGAATAGAAACCGTCGTGATCCTCCTATCATTATACACTAAGTAGATGCACTTGCCCAACTTGTTGCCACTGTTACTCAAAATCAAGGCCGTGTTAGAGAAGAGAACACATCAAGGCCGTGTTAGAGAAGAGAACACTGTTGAGCAAGTTAGGATGTTGGGTGGTCAAAGCTTTCATGGTAATGTTGATCCTCTTGGTGCAGAGGCTTGGTTAGGCAAGTTAGAGTGTATCTTTAGGGTTATAGAATATATTGATGAGCAGAAGTTACTTTTTGCTACATTCTTGCTTGAGGGTGGAGCATATCACTGGTGGGAGTCAGTTTCGCATTGTTATCCATCACATGAAGTTATTACCCAGGCTATGTTCAAAAGGAGTTCTTTGATCACTACTTTCGTACTATGTACACAGACATCAAGTGTAGTGAGTTTGAGGTTGGTTCAAAGGTCTAGACCCGTGGAGGAGTATGAGAAGAAATATCTAGAACTCTTCAGGTTTGCTCTTTCTACTGTGGTTCATGAGGAGGAAAGATACAAAAAGTTTGAAGAAGGATTGGTCAGAGAAATCAGAGTTGTAATTACTGCTAATTGTTACAGTGAGTCTGGCGAGTTAGTACAAGCTGTTATGAAAGTTGAGAGAAATTTGGGGGATGCTAATCGAGTTGACTTAAGCAATAGACATAATTAGAGTTGGCCGGTTGATAGTAGTAGCCATAGACCAAGGAAAAGAGGGGGCAGTTATTCAGCTTATTCTAATAGTTACAAGAGTACTTAGGGACAGGGTCCACTAAAGGACAAAGATAGAGTTTTGATTAGGGATCTGTGCAACAATCTATGGGAAGTAATTCTAGAGATCAGAGGTTTGGTAGAAAGGGGAATAGACAACGTGATGACCATTCCAGAATAACTCCATTTCCATTTTATAAGACTTATGGCAAGCTTCATCAGGAAGAGTGTCGATTTGGTAAACTTGTGTGTTATCATTGTGGTTAGAAAGGGCATATTAAGAAATTTTGTCCTACTTTAACTCAGGGTAGCAGTTTTGTTGAGAAAGATGATGGACCTAGGGGGTTTCAAACAAGGACATCTACTTCTTTAGCTAGAAACCAGACTAATACCCCAAGAAATAGTAATAATCAACAGTTCGACAAGCAGGAGGCTTTGCCATGATTCAGCAGCAGGCATAGGCCACACTAGAGGTAGTTACCAGTACGTTGAATTTCTTTGATCGCAAGGCCTACATTTTGATCGATCCTAGATCTACAGATTCCTTTATTTCTTTTATGTTTGCTATGCATGCTAATAGAGATTGGAAATCATTAGAGTGTACTTTAGCTATAGACACACCTATTAGGGATTCCATCTTGGTAGGAAATTTTCTTACAGATTACATTGTGAAAGTGGGTGATCATGATATGTTAGCAAACTTATTTAGACAATTGAGACTTTGATGTGATATTAGGAATGGATTAGCTTGCTATCCACCATGCCTTTGTAGATTGCTTCAAGAAGGAAGTGGTGTTTAGAAAACCTAAAACACCTCAATTTACTTTTTGTGGAGACTGACGTATCTTTCCTACTTATGTAATATCCACCCTTGATGCTAAACGATTACATGAAAAGGGATGTTCAGTCTATCTAGCTCATGTGATTGACATTTTAGTGGGTCAAGCAAAGATATAAGATATTCCTATAGTGCAAGATTTCCTTGATGTGTTTCTAAAAGACTTAGCGGGATTACCGCCAGATAGGGAGGTTGAATTCACAATCGACATAGCTTTGGGCACCACTTTTATTTCCATGACGCCATAATAGGATGGCTCTAGCAGAATTAAAGAAGTTAAAAAGTTTAGTTTCAAAAATTGGTTGATATGGGGTTTATCAGATCTAGTGTTTCACCATAGGGAGCACCAATCTTGTTTGTTAAAAAGAAGGATGCAACAATGCGGTTATGCATAGATTATTGACAGTTGAATAAGGTGACCATCCACAATAAGTATCCTTTCCTTCATATTTATGATTTATTTGATCAGTTGCAAGGTGCAAAAGTTTTCTCTAAAATAGATTTACGCTTTGGCAACCATCAACTCAAGATTAGAGAAGTTGCTGTACCTAAGACTGCTTTTAGAACTCGGTATGGACATTATGAATTTCTTGTAATGCCATTTGGGTTGGCTAACGCTCTAGCAACTTTAATGGACCTCATGAACTGGTATTTCATCATTATTTGGATCACTTTGTTATCGTGTTTATTGATGATATATTGGTGTATTCTCCAGAAAAGGAGGAGCATGCAAAACATTTGAAAATAGTTTTAGAAACCTCGAGGGAGAAACAACTTTATGCCAAATTTAGCAAGTGTCAATTTTGGCTAGACAAAGTTGTATTTTTGGGGCATGTGATATCATCTGAAGGGGTATATGTAGTGTTGACCCAGGTATGGCAACCCAAGAGGGGGGGGGGGGGGTGTGAATTGGGTTTTTATTTATGAAAACAGATTTAGAAAACTTTTCTTGAAAGATCAAAATTAGTTTACTCTTTCTTTGAGAATAAAGGTAAAGAAGATGAAAATAGAAGTTGTCTAAGATGCAATCGAAGAGAATAGCAATAATAAACAATCACAAGTGCAAGTAAACATAAAGAGGATAGGGATAGAGAGAGTGCAAACTCAATTTACGTAGTTCGGCAAACCTTGCCTACGTCCACGGGCTCCTAGCTCCACGAGCTAAGCTTTCCACTAAGTTGTAAAATCTTTACAACTTTCTTGATGAACAACCTCACCAAGACTTTTTCTTCAACTCTTGATAACACCACACCAAGAGTTCTTCTTGATGAACAACCTCACCAAGGCAACTTCTTTCAACCCTTGATAACACCACACCAAGAGTTCTTCTTGATGAACAACCTCACCAAGGAAAGAGTTCTCTCAAGGATAAATTTTTATCCTTTACAAGAATATCTCACTCTCACCACAATACAAGAACAAGAATAATTTTTACAACAAAAGTACAACTCTCTTCAAAGAGTAGATAAAGAATATAAAAGCTCTTTGGACTTGATATTTCTCTTGTTTTTTCTGCTTGATAGATGCTTCTCTTGCTCTTCCTAAATGCATGTGAGAAGGGCTCCTTTTATAGGCAAATGGGATGAACTTACTCAAGTGAAGACACCAACTCCAAAGTTTCTGCCCACCATAAAAACCGTAATGTTGTCTAGCATTTTTGTCAATGTTTCGTTCAAAATTTGAACATCTGCAAAACAGAAAATATCTGCAATTTGCATAATATTTCTAACACATTAAGAACCAAGTCATTTGGATATCTGTAGCTCAAGATATGGCCAAAACACCATTCGGTGCTCATGTGACTTGATTTTTCTTCCTTGTGTCAGTCCACCGAATTGAGTGATAATACTGTCAGCTTTCTGTTTGACATTTGAATTTCTTCAAAACATAAAAGATCTTCATATTTGAATTGTCTTTCCAAAACATTAAAAATTAAAGCATTTGGATATCTCTATCTCAAGATATGGACAAAACATCATTCGGTGCTCATATGAGTTGATTTTTCTCCTCTGTGTCAGTCCACCGAATTGCATGTCAATTATGTTAGCCTTCCATTTGAAATTTGAATTTATTAAAAACATATGAAATGTTCATCATTACATCCTCTTTCCAATGCCATAAGAATCAAGTCATTTTGATATTTCTAACTCAAGATATGTCCAAAAGAGTATTCAGTGCTCATGTCAACTACTTCCATTTGTCTTTCAACTTGCATGATAATTTGGACAACCTTGCACTTGAAATTTGAATTTCTTTAAAACATATGAAATGTTATAAATTAATTAATATTTCCAAAGGATCAAGAATCACATCATTTGGACGTCTATAGAGATATATATCACCAATTGATTGAATATTGCTCATGTGTCACATTCCTTGAGTCAAACCTTGTTCTTAAACTTTGGTGCCTTTAACATGTAGTCTTCTCCTTAGCTTCAACACTTATTTTAATAAGCCTCTTCTTGATTTTACAATTATTTCAATGATCTTACTCTTGCACATAAATAAACATGTTAGTAAATCTCAATTAATCAATGTGTATTGTTATCATCAAAATTATCATGTAGCCTTAGGGCTAACAATCTCCCCCTTTTTGATGATGACAAACCATTGATTGCTTTAAAATAATATCTAAAATCAAGAATGAAAATAAAATCAAGAACAAACAAAAAGATGGCACTTGTTATGAATATAAGCAATCCACGTTATGAAAATAAGCAATTCAACAATTTCTCCCCCTTTTGTTATCATAAAAAAGATTTAATCAAATTAATTACTCCCCCTAAATATATTCTCCCCCTTAACATATGCTACCATTCAAAGAATATCATATAAAAACAAAATTAAGACATATCCAACATGCCTAATTCTCTTCTAATTATGCAAAATATATCTTAACTAAGGGGTTTAGTCGTATTTAGGTCTAGGGACTAATTCCCAAACTTGATTTCTCTCGAATTAGTTCAATTCTTCTTGCATAGCCAAAATCAAACTTTCGTCATTTTCGGCTTCTTTAAAAGATTTTGGTTCAAATTGAGAGACAAAAGCAAAATGATTACAAAAGTTCTTAAAAGAAGATCTAGCTTTCATACCTTATGATGGTTCACCAATAATGAGATCTTTAGGTGAGCTTTTGCATACCTCCATTCCTTTGGTAATTTTTGGGAAGAATCATTTACTTCCTCAAGCTTTTCTTGTTGAAGTTGTAATTCATCTTGGCTCTTTTCATCAAGCCTTGATTCCTTGATTTGCCTTTCTACCTCAACAATATCATCATCAATATCACCATGTTCGATTACCCTTCCTTTGGCATTATCACCGAAGGTCACATGTCCTCCTTTCTTCATGATTAATCTTGAGAACTTGGAGGCATCTTCGGTCATATGCCTTGAGCATCCACTATCTAAGTACCACTTGTGTTTGCCACTCCTTTGTTTCTACAATCAATATTAAAACAGCGACTTTTTGGTACCCAAAAGTTCTTGGGTCCTTAGGGGTTAGTTATGGTACTTTTTGGAACCCATATTTGTTTCAAATTAGGATTTCTCTTAATATAGCAAGAATGCACTTTGTGTCCTTTATTTTTACAATAAGTATATGAATGATTAGGATTATTCCTAGAAGATGCATGAGTAAAATAATTTTTAAAATACTTTTGATTTTTATGAGTTTTATATCCTAAACCTCTTTTATCAAAAACACACCTTTGGTTTTGCAACATAGAATTCAAATTTTTTGTGCTTTTTGTAAAACTATCAACAATATTTCTTAATCATTATTTCCCTTTTTCAAAATAGCATTTTCTTTTTCCAATTTATCAAAATCCTTTTGTTTTAAAGTGTCATTTTCAGTTTTTAATAAATGTATTTGATTTTCCAAACTTTCAAAATCTTTTTGCTTTAAAATTTCATTTTCATTTTCTAAAGCTTCATTTATTTCCACCAACTCTTCTAATTGAGATAACATGATTTTTGACTTCTTTTTGAAAGCATTGATTTTTGAATTTTGTTTATCAACTTGCACATGTAAATTTTGGAATGCTTCAAGTAATTCATCGTATGAAAGCTTAGTATCATAATTTAGAACACTTACCTCATCTTCTCTTAAAGCCATGAAGCACATGTTTGCCACTTCACAATCTTCTTCATTCTCCTTCAAGGTGATTTCATGAGTCATGAGAGAACCCATAAGTTCTTCTAATGATAGTTTGGTGAGGTCCTTTGCTTCTTGAATTGCCGTCACCTTTGGCTCCCAAGATTTTGGTAGACACCCAAGAATCTTTCTCACCATTTCAACATTAGAATAAGATTTACCAAGAGATTTCAAACCATTGATAATATCCATAAATCTAGTAAACATTTCAGAAATTGATTCATCCGGTTTCATCTTAAAAAGCTCATAACTATGAACTAGCATACTAATTTTGGATTCTTTAACTTGACTAGTTCCTTCATGAGTTACTTCAAGTGTGTGCCATATTTCTTGTGCCGTAGAACAAGTAGATATTCTATTAAACTCATTTCTATCTAGAGCACAATATAACACATTCATAGCTTTAGCATTCAAACTCAATTTCTTTTTATCATCTTCACTAAACTCTTTAGGTTCTTTAAGCATGCATTCCCCATTTTCAATTTTGGTAGGAACAAAAGGTCCTTCCAAAACAATAGACCACAAATCATAATCAAAAGATTTCAAGAAAATACTCATTCTAGTTTTCCAATAAGAGTAATCACTTCCATTAAAAAATGGAGGTCTAGAGATAGAAAGTCCCTCAACATATGAAGTTGAATTAAAAGTTGCCATAGCTCAAAAATCGATTAAGATTAAAAAAAATTGAGCAACCTTGCTCTGATACCACTTGTTGACCCAGGTATGGCAACCCAAGAGGGGGGGTGAATTGGGTTTTTATTTATCAAAACGGATTTAGAAAACTTTTCTTGAAAGATCAAAATTAGTTTACTCTTTCTTTTGAGAATAAAGGTGAAGAAGATGAAAATAGAGATGCAATCAAGAGAATAACAATATTGAACAATCACAAGTGCAAGTAAATATAAAGAGGATAGGGATAGAGAGAGTGCAAACTCAATTTACGTGGTTCGGCAAACCTTGCCTACGTCCACGGGCTCCTAGCTCCACGAGCTAAGCTTTCCACTAAGTTGTAAAAATCTTTACAACTTGCTTGATGAACAACCTCACCAAGACTTTTTCCTTCAACCCTTGATAACACCACACCAAGAGTTCTTCTTGATGAACAACCTCACCAAGGCAACTTCCTTCAAACCTTGATAACACCACACCAAGAGTTCTTCTTGATGAACAACCTCACCAAGGCAACTTTCCTTCAACCCTTGATAACACCACACCAAGAGTTCTTCTTGATGAACAACCTCACCAAGGCAACTTCCTTCAACCCTTGATAACACCACACCAAGAGTTCTTCTTGATGAACAACCTCACCAAGGCAACTTCCTTCAACTCTTGATAACACCACACCAAGAGTTCTTCTTGATGAACAACCTCACCAAGGAAAGAGTTCTCTCAAGGATAACTTTTTATCCTTTACAAGAATATCTCACTCTCACCACAATACAAGAACAAGAATAATTTTTACAACAAAAGTACAACTCTCTTCAAAGAGTAGATAAAGAATATAAAAGCTCTTTGGACTTGATATTTCTCTTGTTTTTTTTGCTTGATAGATGCGTCTCTTGCTCTTCCTAAATGCATGTGAGAAGGGCTCCTTTTATAGGCAAATGGGATGAACTTACTCAAGTGAAGACACCAACTCCAAAGTTTCTGCCTACCATAAAAACCGTAATCTTGTCTGGCATTTTTGTCAATGTTTCGTTCAAAATTTGAACATCTGCAAAACATAAAATATCTGAAAATTTGCATAGGATTTCTAACGCATTAAGAACCAAGTCATTTGGATATCTGTAGCTCAAGATATGGCCAAAACACCATTCGGTGCTCATGTGACTTGATTTTTCTTCTTTCTGTCAGTCCACCGAATTGAGTGATAATTCTGTCAGCTTTCTATTTGAAATTTGAATTTATTTAAAACATAAAAGATCTGTATATTTGAATTAACTTTCCAAAACATTAAAAATCAAAGCATTTGGATATCTCTATCTCAAGATATAGACAAAACATCATTCAGTGCTCATATGAGTTGATTTTTCTTCTCTGTGTCAGTCCACCGAATTGCATGTCAATTATGTCGGCCTTCTATTTGAAATTTGAATTTCTTCAAAACATATGAAATATGCCTCATTATGTCCTATTTCCAATGCCACAGGAATCAAGTCATTTTGATATTTCTAGCTCAAGATATGTTCAAAAGAGTATTCGGTGCTCATGTCAGCTACTTCCATTTGTCTTTCAACTTGCATGATAATTTGGACAACCTTGCACTTGAAATTTGAATTTCTTTAAAACATATGAAATATTATAAATTGAGTAAGCTTTCCAAAGGATCAATAATCACATCATTTGGACATCTATAGAGATATATATGACTAATTGATTGAATATTGCTCATATGTCACATTCCTTGAGTCAAACCTTGTTCTTAAACTTTGGTGCCTTTAACATGTAGTCTTCTCCTTAGCTTCAACACTTATTTTAATAAGCCTCTTCTTGATTTTACAATTATTTCAATGATCTTAATCTTGCACATAAATAAACATGTTAGTAAATCTCAATGAATCAATGTGTATTGTTATCATCAAAATTATCATTTAGCCTTAGGGCTAACATGTAGATCTTCAGAAGGTAGAAGCTATTCTCAAATGGGTGTGACCCACTAATGTAACAGAAGTCAGAAGTTTCCTTGGCTTGGCAAGGTTATTATAGGATATTCATTGAGGGGTTTTCCAAAATTATTGTCCCATTAACACCATTGACCCGTAAGGAGGTGACGTTTGAGTGGACTGATGCTTGTGAGCAGTATTTTCAAGAGCTCAAAGCACGATTAACTTCTGCACCCATACTTACTCTTCCATCAGGCAATGAGGGGTTTGTAATGTATAGTGATGCCTCTAGACAAGGGTTGGATTGTGTATTGATGCAACACGGGAAGGTGATAGCTTATGCTTCAAGATAACTAAAGAAGCATGACAAAATTATCCCACCCATGACTTAGAGTTAGCAGCAATTGTATTTGCACTCAAAACTTGACAATATTACTTATATAAGGCAACATGTCAAATTTACCAAGATCACAAGAGCCTTAAGTATTTGTTCACCCAAAAAGAATTAAATCTTAGGCAGAAGAGGTGGATTGAGCTTATCAAGGATTATGACTACACAACTGCCTATCACCCAGATAAAGCAAATATGGTAGCAGATACACTCAGCCAAAAATCCTTGAGCTCTATAGTCCATTTAAGGGTAACATATCTACCTTTATTGATTGAGTTGAGGTCTTAGGATTTGAGTTAGCAGTAAATGACTCATGTGTTACTAGCCAATTTCCATGTTAGACCTACTTTAATTGATAAAGTTAGAGATGTATGAGCATAAGATCCTTAATTGATGAAGTTGATAGAAAAGGTGAAGAAAGGCTTACACATAAACTTTGTGGTTAGATAGGATGGAGCATTAGTTATGGGAAATAGACTTTGTGTGCCCAATATTAGAGAATTGAAGAAAGAGATTATGGAGAAAGCTCATTTTCCAGCCTATGCAATGCATCTAGGAAGTACTAAGATGTATTACACTTTGAAAGAACATTATTGGTGGTAGGGTATGAAACAGGGAATTGCAGAATTTATGTCTCGGTGTTTAGTTTGTCAACAAATTAGAGCTAAGCACCAAAAACCTATAGACTTTGTCAACCACTTCCTATTTTGGAGTGGAAATAGGAACACATTACAATGGACTTTATGATAGGACTTCCACGTACTATGACTGGTCATGATAGTATATGGGTGGTTGTAGATCGCGTTACAAAATCTGCACACATTTTACCTATCAAAGTTACTTATTTATTGAATAGGTTAGCTAGTATTTGTGTGGCAGAGATAGTACGTCTTCATGGTGCGCCTGTTTTAATAATATCATATAGAGATCCACATTTCACTTCTAGATTTTGGTCTATCTTACAGAAGACTTTAGGCATAAGATTGAATTTCATCACAACCTTGCACCCACAAACAGATGGTTAATCTGAGTGTACCATTCAGACACTTGAAGACATGCTTAGAGCTTATGTATTGGAGTTTAAAGGCAATTGGGATGTTTAATGGCCTCTAATAGAGTTTGCTTATAATAACAGTTAATTGTCCAGTATTTAAATGGCACCTTATGAGGCTTTATATGAGAGGAAGTGTAGAACACCAGTATACTAGGATGAAGTGGGTGGGAGGAGATTGTTGGGAATAGAACTTGTGCATGACACAAATGAAAAGATAGTCATCATTAGAAACAAGATGAAGGCAACACAAGATCGGCAGAAGAGTTTTGCTAATAAGCATAGGAGAGATCTAGAATCTCAGGTAAGAGATAAAGTGTTCTTGAAGATATCTCCTTGGAAGGGTGTACTTTGTTTTGGTAAACGTTGGAAATTAAGCCCACGCTACATCAGACCCTATGAGATTATAGAGCATATAGGCACAATTGTTTATCATTTAGCTGTACCTCTAGAGTTGTCTAAGATAAATAATATGTTCCATGTCTCCATGCTTCGTAAGTATGTGTATGATCCAAGCCATATCCTTCAACAATAGCCGATTCAATTAAAATAGGACTTGACTTATGAAGAAGGACCGTTAAAGATAATAGAATGGAAACAGCGAGTGCTTTGCACCAAGACTATTCCATTGGCTAAGGTGTGGTGGAGAAATCACTCAAAGGAAGAAGCTACTTTGGAGCGAAGGACATCATGAGGGCTTAGTACCCTGATCTCTTCCTCTCATGTTGTAATTTTGAGGATGAAATTTCTTTTAGGGGGTTAGTGTTATAATGGCCCATGACCTTTTTAAATTAAATAAGCCTTGGCCCAAGTTTGAAATTGATAAATAGCCCATTGAAAGTTAGAATCTAGCCTAGCCCACAGCCCATTTTTTTCATTTTTCCATGCATTTATATTAGGAATTAATTAGAAAAAAATTGAAAACAAAAAGAAAGGGGAGGCATAGAGGCGGTGACATGAGAAAGAGCAAGAAAGGCTTGAGAGGTGGAAATTTTTCTTGATTTTGGAGGGCTCTTTGAGGTAATTCATCCACCTCTTAGTTAAATTAATTGCATATGTCGATTTCTACCTTTAGATATACATTAGAGAGAAATTATTGACATTTGGGAAATTGTCTGGAGAGCGAAAAGAGATAGATCTTTGCTTATTTAGGCTTGAATTTCTTGTATTTTGATGGAAATTAGATATTTTCTTATTCAATTAGGAGAATTAATATGTAATTAGTGTAATTTAGAAAAAACCCATTTATCCAAAACTTTCCTAATTTATATTTTTTAAAATATTCCTTCGACTTGTATCGATATGGAAAATTAGTGAAGTTCCTAGCTACTTTTAACCCTTGGAAGCACCAAGTGATGGAATTCCAATTTTGTGTTATCTTAGCAAGATTACAACAAGTGGGAAATTTGGGGATTTTGTCTGGATATGTTATTTAGTACTATTAAAGAGTTTCACATCACTTTTCCCTTAGGTTAGACTGTAGTTTTAAGTCTGGATCTGAATCCGATTAAGGAAGGGGTTGCCATGTAAGTTAATCCATAAGATTATGAGTGAGAAAAATGTGTTTTTATAAAGATTTGAATTATAAATTATAAATTTTTATTTTTACACATGTTAGCAAAGCTTTATTATATTTGGTAAAGCCAGTTTCTTTTATTTATCCATGAAGCATATTTTATAGTTTACCAAATGTCATCTATTTAGTTTATTGCAAAGAACTATTTAATATTTTAGAGATTTAAAAGCAAAGCAAGTTTCCTAAATTATAGCAAAGAAAGTTTCCTAAATTATCCCTAAAATAATGACACGACTCTAAAGTAAAGAATTGATTTTATGTTTTACTAAGCTAATACGTAATTCATTCAGTTAGTAGACAAATAGAGGTCTTTGTGACCCGTTCAGATATACATAAAGGCTTTGGACCATGTGATCTACACACTTAGCCCTTTGGGGGCAGCTTTGCACATGTGTATGACCATTGTAGGGATTAGCTTGGCTTGAGCGATCCTAGTCCTGCCAGGTCATGATCAACCAGATTAGTTTGGATACTTGATTAGTGAAACACTGATAATTTAGAAATTAAAATGTGAAATGGTTTTCATGAGATTTAGAAGCTTAACTCATTTATCAGATTTCAATGTTAAATGCAAGCCGAAATGTTTTAGAAGATTTTTATATTAACCTTTAGATTATGTGAAAGGTAAAGAAATGATTTAAAGACACGCTTCCTTGTTTTGTATCCTTTTAAAATAGTTTCTTAAACAATGTTGGTAAAGCAAAATTTTAATTATTAATTGTTATGATGTATTATTTTATTTAATGAAAATTTTAATTATTTTAATGACACTACCCCCTCATTGAGGTTATGCTTGCCCTTTTTTCTTCTTTTTGAAACCCCTTCTGCCCTTAGAAGATTGCAGTGTTCAGTCGGAGCGCTGCTAGCTACTTGAGGTTGGTCATTTGATGATTCTTTGATAGCATTCTTTTTGATATTCTGTTTCATTAGTTTGGATCATCTTTTGTGTGTGTGTGTGTGTGTGTGTGTGTGTCTATATATATATATATATATATATATTTATTTATTTATTTATTTTAATACTGTATATACGTCAAGGATTTTCTTTTAGTTTTCTCTTAAAACTTTTTGCTTACTTATCATGCATATGTTTTTAAGGAAACTTACATTAAAATCCTGGTTATAAATTTTTGAATTGTAAATTAATTATATTTGAGGACAGAGGCCATGGTTTGCTATGTCAGTTATTTGGGAAACAAATGTTTTATTAGAGGACCTAAGGTCCCAAAAGAAGTTAATAGTTATGTAAATATTTTGGAAGTGTTGAATTTTGTGTGCTTAGCAAAGGGTTAGTCCAAAATGCGGGGAGACTCTGCCAAATTTTCTTAAAATGATATATTTTAATAAGTTATTTTCTTAGCATAGTTTTAGGCATGATTCACTTGTGTTAGCTAGGGGTGGGTCGTGTCAGGGTGTGTCGAAGTTGGAGGATCTACTGAAGCTCCACCTTTGCTTCTTCTTGGAAGAGGAAGAGTTGGTGGGCTTTTTGGGCCTGAAAATTCATCGAAAAAGGCCCATGTTGCATTGCTAGGAAGGGATGAAATAGAAAGAAAAGAAGGATAATAGTGGAAGCTACGAAATAGAGAAGAGAAGGATAACTGTGGAGAGAGTAAGGGAAAGTATAAAATTAAGTCATCAGGGAGTTGAAATGAGAGAGAGAAAGTGGGGTCTATTTGGCATTTTTTTGTAGTTTTTTTGTAGTTTTAAATTGTAAATGTAAATATTGTAAATGCAAATGACCATTATGACCCTTATAATCAACTTATTTACATTCATTTAACGACACATTAACAGAAACGAGGTCTATGATGAGTTTTTCAAAATATAAAGACTAAATTTAGACGAAAGTGCAAATGGTCCATATGCATGATATTAAGCTAGAAGGAAGGGATAGTCCATGACATTATCCCATTTTAAAAAGTATTTAGATTATGTTCGATGAGTCATAATTGGCAAATTTTAGAAAGATTGAAGATTCTTAAACGCAAATTTAATATTTACAAGAAATTTTACACTTTAAATAAGTATAAGTTGATTCTAAATTTAAACTTGATTTAATAGGAAATTTTATAAATATATATACTCATGGGTAGTAAGAAAATTTTCAAAATCTAGCATTTGTATGGGACAACGATAATATGTAGCCTCGAGTTTTGGCTTAATTTTAAATGGAGCATGACTATGCATTTTTCATTAATCGCACCCCTAAAATTGTCTTCAAATCATCATTTTCACCTTTAAAAACATCATTTTTAAGAGTGTGATTGATGAAAATCACAGAATCGTTATCCACATAAAATTAATCCAAAATTCGAGGGTACTTATTAATATTATCCCATATGTATGTATGTACGTATACATTCATGATATGTAATCACCCAATGTTCGAGAGGTAATCATCGATGACTCGACCGTAAAATAGTCAACATATATTAGTTTAGAGTTGAATATGTAACTTAATTAAAATTTTGCCTTGAAAATGTGGAAGAGATTTTCAAGAAATTTTTGTATGAAAAAAATACATGAATTTTTCTAAGGTGCATTATTGTTCAAAGGTAGATAAACTTAAACTAACACATTACTTCTTATATTAATAATGATAGGACTATTTGCACTAAAAAAAGTACTAGAACACTCAATTTATTCTATACCTATAAATGAAAATTTAAAAAATAAGCTATTTCACAACCTAAATAATGCCAAAAGTGCACTTGCATAGTGTACACCATTTTCAATGTCCAAGATTACCCTTCCTTGACCTTATGCATCTTGTTTGAACAGGGAAAAAATAACGCCACCTCCAAGGTTTGGTTTAAGTAGCAGCATTGTAAGCATTGAATTTTTTCTATAGTCTTAAAGCCTATTGATGATAGTGAACAATGTTGAGTGAAGAAAATGTCTGAGTGAACCCTTGAGTGAAAAAGAGTGTAGGATGCATAAAAAGTAAACATAAGTGAAACCATTCATTTTTGCACTGTTACTGTACAACCAAATTATTGGAATTAACTATACCGATCTATAAAGAAGTAAATGATAAGCTATATGCCGTTGGAAATCCCTGGAAGCTAGTTTCTAGAGAATTTTATGGCTTATGAATCGGAGCAATGTCTTTATTGTGCTTTATTTATATGCATGCTTATGTTTATGTTTCTTTTATTTATGCCTATTTTATGTTCTTTGTTTATGCATTTATTTTATGACCTTATTATTATGTCTTTAATTTATGCCTTTTAATTCATTTATTTTATATTTATGCATATTTGTTTTATGCCTTTATTTAATTTAGCTTATTGTCTTTTTAGTTATATTTATGTATGTTCTTTACTTTAATTACATCTTTATACTTCTATTTCATTGGCTTCAGTTTATGCTTTAATGTATTCAAGTGTGCTCTCTTTTCTCCTCTTTTCCTCTTTCTTTTGGGGTTTTGATGGAAAGCTACGATGCCCATACATTAATGCTTCTCTAAGCTTATCTTGTGGGAACCTCCTAAAGGAAAAAGGCCCTTTATTTTAGTGTTGCATGTTTATTTTGGTGTTTTGCATGTATGGTTATTTTATTTTATTTCGCCTATCTCTTCTCCTTCTACTTCCATTGTCTCCTTTTATTCTATTATTTGGTCTTGATGAGGGGTGGAATCCATACTTGGTGGCTCTTCTAAGCCAACCTAGTGGGAACCCTCAAAGGATAGCCTTTGCTCATGTTTGTTTCTTTTATTTGCTTTATTTATTATTGTTTGTATGATTTTGTATGATTCTATGCATAAACTTTGTCTACTTCTTTCTTTGGTTTTGCTTTAAAGCTAATGAGTACCACTAAATCCATAAGTTATTGCTTGTGAGTTCCTATCAAAATGATGTTGTTTAATTGATAAATATTCACCTAATTTGATATTTTGGGAGCAAGACTTCTCCATAAATTTATTCCTAAAAGATCACAAACCATAATTAAACTACTCTATTGAATTCATTGTCTATTGCATGATCAACGTTAGTACGGTTTACTTTATTGCTAGTTATTTATTTGTGCTTTTTATCTTTATTTTGTCATTTAATTACATATTGTGCTATATTGGAGTTGTTATTTTCTTCCTTTTACTTTATGTACTTTATTTGAGAATTGATGTAATCCTTAGCCCTTCCTTCATGTTTGACAAGGATTGTAATTTATTCTTCTCCCACCTTTCTTTATATTGATATAAACTATCTTGAATTGATCACCTCACATGTTCAACAAGATAAAATTGGGCATTGCATGATTAAAATGAACAAACATAAGTGGTCTATAAAATAAATTAAGACATTCTAATTTGGTATACCCTAGAGGAGGCTGAATTCACATCAGGCAGGCCAAAGACTCGTATCTAACTTCCCGAACCCACATTTGAAGGAATGAGGGTAGTTTAGATCCTGAAGAAAGAGATGGATTGCTCTTATTCAATGTCCCAATCAAAAATTGGCTGGTGACTCTATGCTCACTCTCCAAACTTGCCTCCGTGGCTTGTTTATGTTCTCTTGAGTCTCAAAAGAAGCTTTGACATAGTGTCGTGGTCACAATTACTTAGAGTGAGATCAAAGCTTTAGGCATCAGATTTTTGCCTATGATTTGAGGCCTCATGATGAGCCATAACACCATCGTCAAAGGTATTTGTCTCTCGATCAAAGCTCATAAACATCTTGGAAACTATATAAAAACCAGAGAATATTCAAAACCAAAAAAAGCAAAATAAAGGTCAAGAAGAGGCCAAGTAGGCACCAAAATAGGTAGAATAGGCACATTCCTATACAACCTAGAGTTGCCCGCCTTGGAAGCTCCCAGACTCTTTGAGAACCACCTAAAAACCCTTAAAAACCCCTAAAAGCCACTCAAAGTAGATGTGGTGCCTACACAACAAGGCGCACACTTGTATGTTGAGTGGGTGCACGCCTACTCTCAGATCCCACATTGGAAAAATACATTTCTTGCACTGCTATAGTTAACCTATATAAACATTTATGATTTTCGGTTTTAAGCACGGAAGACATATGAAGAATTGGTGTCCTAAACAATTTGTCTTTGTTGAGGTTTTCTCTACAAAACCTTGACAATTTAGTTTTCTTCAAGTTCAAGATTCGGAGTGAGGTAATTACCCTTGAGAAAGATACAGAATTGGGGGCCTTGTTCCTTAATTCTCTTATTAGTTTTCTTTAATATTTTGTTAGTAACATTGTTTAGGTTTATTGCTATACTTAAAAGCATGTTTTAGGAGTAATGTTTAGTTTAATTTCTTTCATTTCTTTTATTGCCATGTTTACTTAGTTCTTAATTAGTTGATTAATTGCTTAGTTAAGTTAATTAATAGGTTAGTTAGTTAGTTAATTAGCTAGCTTGTTAGTCAAGTATGATTAGGTTAGAATTAATTAGGTAGTACATGCTTAATTTAGAAATATATGCTTAGCAATTATAATTATGCCATGTTAGTAATTAATATCTTGATTATGTATTAATGTTTAAAATTAGAATGATGGTTGATTAATGTTATGAGATGTGTTTTTATCTAGTTTAGATCCTATGTCAGAATCATGTTTTTAAGAATTTTGCTTAATTAAATTCCAATAGAATGTTGCTTGTCATGTAAGAATTTTTTTGCCTATGAATAGTGTGTGCCTGTTCTTGATTTAGCAAAGGTGCACGCCTCTTTCAAGAGTAGGTGCACACCCATTTGTGGTTAAGTCATGAATTTTGCTCCTTTTATTCAATGCCTTTTTTCTTCATTTGCTTTATTATGCATGAATGTAGAATATTTTCATTAATTAAATACCATGAATGTAGTGATAGATTATTACTGAGTTAATTATCTTACTCTTATAATTAATTACTTTGTTTGCATGGATTACGAAGCAGTATTTCAATTCTCTTTTAATCTCTTATTATACAATGTCTCATTTACTTTTTTGCAATATATGGATAATTGTTGTAATCCCATCCCCAAAATTCCCCATGTTTGAAAGTGAAATGTTCTATTCTCCTCCCTCTTTCAATGGATGGATATAAACTATCTCATCCATATGTATTAAAGAAGATAAAATTCGATTGTGTGTAAAAATGAATCTAGGATCAAGATGGATACATAAGATTAAGAAGATAAGAGCTCCTCGTAGTGGAGGTTGGACTTTGTCCGAGTGGACTAAAAGTTCGTACCTAACTTCCCGAACCCAGTTTTGAAGGGGTGATAGGTAGTTAGGCCCAAAAGCAAGGGATCGGTTGCCATCACTCACACTTTTCCTACAGTTAATTACTCGAGTGGCAACTCCATTTCATTTTTCTAGATCCTGCCTCTATGGCTTGGTTTGATGACCCTCTGAGTTTCCTCACGAAACTCAGAAAAGCAATGCCGAGGTTACCGCAGCTCTGACAGGATGGAAGCCCTGTCCATAATTTAGCAACTCCACTAGGGATAGAAGAGAAGTTGATTTCAATAGGAATACTGGGTTGTTAGTTTCTTTTTCATCAATGATTCCAATGCATCACTATACTTGCACAAAAATTATCAAATTGCCTTTATTTGACCCGGTGGTATTGGTATGGCAAGTCTTTGGCTCTGTTCGACCCGTAGACAAACTATATCATCAATAACGAGCACTTTGAGCATGTATCGAAAGGTATAAAAAGGGACCGGCCTAAGTGGGCATCTCTTGCCCAAAAGGACTCTTAGCCATGGAGCATAACCCAAAGCCCATATAGATAACCTAATTATTTCCCCATAGGGTTACCAGAGTCTTTGGTGTAATCTCATTTAAAGTCAAATAGATGTGGAAATAAGCATGACGTTGACCGCAGACTTGTTGTGTCATGTGTGAACATTTTGTGACCATTGTTCCTCAACATTATGATTAGCTGACTATGATTCTGTGGTAATTGTGAAACAGTTACCATAGAATCACTATCATAACTAATTCTAACTTGATTATAGATTGTTCACATGACCATATACATAAGATTTGCACAGTGTAATATCTTAGTAAACATCACATTAGTCACTTGATGATAGTCAGTCTAGATTGTATGATGTTTAAATGTCACAACATTCGAATGTTGTGGGATCATGATTGAAAAGCATGAGTGATTGAGTACATGATAACTTTGATATTATCATATTTGTCAAATTCTGACAATCAATAGTTGACAATAAGGAAGTCACATTGAGCTTGCATTAACAGCTTTATACAAAACCCCGCGTCCCTTACTAATAACTTTTTCAGGATCAAAGCCAAAAATCCTAGGACAGAGACTTCATCGTTGTGTAGGAGAAATGATGTCCTAGGACAGAGACTTCATCGTTGTGTAGGAGAAATGAGGTCGGAAGGATGCCTTGTTTTGATTGATTGTGATTGTGTGAAATATCTTGTCTATATACTGCAAACACGCATACGTGCATGCATCATGCTAACCCCCTTGTTTTGTAGCCATAATAGCTTGGGTTAGGCAAGGTGGAAGATTAGAAAGAGTGGACAACATGGAAGACGACAATGCCGGTCATGGGGATTCGCATGAGAGGATAAACAGGATAGGGGTAGAAATGGAAGCCATAGGGAAGCAAATAATAGAGATGATGATCTTAATAACTGCCAGACTACCACTTTTAAACACTGGACCAAACACTAACACCGGTTCTAATCCAAACAGAAACACTGGTTCTAACTAAAGAGGAGGACTGAATGGAGACTATGACTATAACCGACTCTGAACACTGCCCGAGGGGAATAATGTATCTGGATATGGTGCTAATAAAGGGAAACCCAAGATAGTTGCCAACCCTGAAGAAGAAGAGGGGTTCTTTGACATGGTTGACTATCTAAAGTCAAAGCACTCCAAGCAATTAGAGTAACACTTTTCTTAGGAGTGGAGAAAATTCATGCCTTGATAAGGAGAAAAGGGATCGAGGGGACAATCAATCTATTTGATACACAGTTGATCTGGATATGTAAACTCCCACCAAAATTCAAAATCCCAGATATCGCCAAGTTTGATGGGAGAGGCGATCCAAAAGACCACTTGAAGCATTATATGGGAATGATGGAAATGATTGACTTGTCCAAAGAACAAGTTGTGGAGTTGTTCTTTGGTTCCTCGGAAGGACCAGCCCTGAGTTGGTAATATAGGCAGGAGAAAAATATTCGAAAGGATTGGACAACATTGTCCAAAAAGTTTCTTGATCAATACTCCTATAATTCTTGACTAGAGACAATGTTGAGAGATTTGCAATCAACTCAACAGAGAGTAGGTGAGACATTTTCTAAGTACTTGGTCAGATGGAGAGAAAAGGTCACCACTATGATCATAAGATCGAGTGAGAAAGACCAAGTACGAATGATGATCAAAGGGAAGCTCACCTCACTCTACAATTGGTCAGAACACTGATCAAGACCTTTACAGATCTGTACAATTCAGGCCTCCAATTTGAAGATTTGGAGTTTGAACAAAAGAACTTTCTCAAAAGAAGTCAAGAGAATCATAACCTAGGGGGAGGACGCAGGAATCTTAAGGTGAATGTCATCAAGCAACTTGGAAAGTTCAGGGACCTTGGGCAATCCTTATCCAAAGTCTTGGAAAGATTAAAGGCCTGAGGAGAGCTATTACCTCTACCACTAAAAGAAGCTCCATACACTTACCTACCAAACCATAAACACGACGAACACTGTGAATTCCACCAAGCCTCTGGGCACCTTATACTCAATTGTCGAAGGCTTTACCATGAGATCTAAGATTTAATTAAAAATGGTCAAATTCTAGACCCCAACAAACAACAACCAACCACCAACCATAACCCATTACCAAATTACTGTAATGTTCCACGTACTTATAACACCAACATGATCGATTTAGGCCCGAATCTGACTAAATAATAGATAGATGACTCTATTAAGAGTGTAAAGAGTTAGAAAGAGGAAGAAAGCAAGGAGCCATCTAGAGTTGTAAGAATCTTCAAAGGCAAATAGGCATCCAAAAGGGGAGCTAAAGGGAGAGCTCGGACTAGAGGCTGAGAATCAAGAAAAATAGAATTGAGCATGAGCACTTTATGAAGGAGAGCTCAAACAAGAGTGAAAGGGAGGTCCAAAGCCAATATGGGCCACTTGTAGTGGAAGCAATGGTTGAAGAAGAAAGAGAGTATACTCCCATTGATGAAAAAGAATATACTCCACTCATTGACGAAGAGGAGTACACACTACTTAGTGACGTAAGTCAAAGTGAGTACATGCTATTAAGCAAAGAAGGTGATATCAATAGAATATGCATAATCAACTTAGAGGTCACAAAAGAAGAAATCAGTAGGTCTTTCAAAGAAGGGCAACAAGAAGATGTAAATGGACCAATTCACGTCACTCCTCTAGTGGTGAGAGTCCAGGTTGGAAGAAGACTGGTAGAGATGGCCTTGCTACAATTCAAGAGATGGCTAGAAGAGAATGCAGAAGAATAAAAGAAGAAAGAAGAACCACTTGCTATAACACCTCCAACGGCTGAGGTTTACTCCCAGAATGTAGGCTAAGCGAAGGTAAACGTGGAATCATTAGAGAAGATAGGGAGATGGATGTAGGAAGGAACATGGTCACAACCAATCTGGGTTGGTGACAGTGGAAAAGATGACAACAAAAAAGACGAAGAAGAAGTTTTTACGATTAGAATAGGAACTACAGAAAGGGAGATTAAGAGGTCTTTTAAAGAAAGCTAGGAAGAGGTTAGAATTCGAGTTGAAGGAGAATGGATGGAGATAACACTAGTGCAATTCAAGGGATGGCTTCAAAACAACAAGGAAAAGTATGATGAAATTGAAGTATATTTCTGAAGTAGTGGATGGATATGAATTAAGACTGAGGAAGATGACACTAAAGAAGATGAAGAAAATGAGACATGTTGATGGTAGGAAGGGGAGAAAAATTGAAGGTCCAAATGCTTCATGACTTTTGGGATGACTTTTATGAGGGAGTAACAGTTAAACATCAGGGTGGGAAACATGAGAGGAGAGATAAGAGTAATGAGGGTGAGGAAGTAAAGGGAGTGACTCAGGGAGGAAGTTTCTACGAGAATAAAAAAAACGAGAGAGATGAATGAATTAAAAGATAAGAAGAAAGAAGAAAAAGAAAAGAAAAATGATGTAGTCCTAAAGTAACTAACGAAGACTTAGGCCAACATATCCATCTGGGATTTGCTTTTGTCTTCTTAGAAACATCATAAGACCTTGGCTGGGACTTTAATTGGCCAGAATTCCCATCATGGCAATATCAAGTCTTGAGGAGATGGTGTCAGCAGTAACCTCAGGCAAAGAAGGAAAAAGGATCATCAGTTTCTATGATGCTGACCTGCCGATTGAAGGTAGGAATCATAACAGGCTACTGTTCATTGTAGTAGAGATAAGGGGGAAGAAAACCTCCTACATTATGGTGGATGATGGAACGACCATTAACTGGGTACCGTTAAAGCTCCTGCATAGGTTTGGGATAGAACAAAGTGAATTAGAGTCTTCACAAGTAGTCATCAGAGCCTATGATGACTCAAAGAGAAATGTAGTAGGCACATTCAAGGCCTTGGTCAAGATAGGACCTATTGACTTAATGGCAAAATTCACTGTGTTGAACATCCCCGTAACATTTGCAGCATTATTAGGGCGAGGTTGGTTTCATCCTTTAAGGGGAGTGCCATATACTTTGCACCAGGGTATCAAGTTTCACTATGAAAGGGAAGTTGTAACTCTCAAGGCTAAATCTTCATCAGTTGTGGCAGCAATGAGCGCAATAAATAGTGAGATTCCACACGTAGGTAGATTTCAAGTAGCTGCGATTGATGAATTCATACTTGTTGTTGCTGGCATCATAAAGAAACAAGGATGTATGCCACGTAAAGAAACTAGGTATTTCATCATTATTTGGATCACTATGAATCTTGATGAAGAGGTTTTTGCTTGGTCCTACAATGACATGCGGGGGATAAACAGAATCATCGCTGAGCATAAGATTCCAACATATTTGCATATAAGATCGGTTAAGCAGAAATTAAGAAGAATGAGATCAGAATGGGCGTAGAAGATTAAGGAGAAGGTCACTACGTAGAAATAGGCCAAGTTCTTAGATATAGTGAATTACCCAAAGTGGTTGGCCAATATTGTATTCGTACCGAAGAAAGATGGAAGGGTTAGAATGTTTGTAGATTATAGATATCTTAAAAAAGCTTCTTCAAGGATGATTTTCCACTGCCGCATATTGACATCCTCATAGTGAAGCTTCTAGCAAGATGTTTTCATTTATAGATGGATTTTCAAGATATAACCAGATCTTGACTACAAAAATGATAAGATCAAAATGACTTTCATCAAAAAATGGGAGATGTGTTGTTATAAGGTTATGCCATTTAGATTGAAGAATGCAACAGCAATTTACCAAAGAATGGAAATAACTCTGTTC